>CM046792.1:33117215-33297215 GCA_025617405.1 Perca schrenkii
AACAATACATTGATAGGTGTCTTCAACTTTAGTTTACAGGCCGAGAGCTGTATTACAGACTTCAACAAGTGTTCATTAAACATCACAATTGATCCGTGTATTAGTCCATAATGGTGTTGTGTGAATGCCATTGTAACTAATGCGACCAATTTGGAGTGATATTTTTTTAGCGTCCATTTCTATTTGAAATATAGCCATTCAAATGCTGTTCAAACTTTCAACCTAGCCCTGTTTTATTCCAGATGTTTTTTTTTGACTTTCAGATCACAAAGTCAGTTCTGACTTGTTTGCTCGGTATTATGCGGGTTCAAAATACGCTTCATAACCAAAACATAGCATGTACCTGTTTCCCATCCAACTGGGCCTGACTCAGAGTTTCCTGAGAGACCTTTAGTGTAATCGAACAAGGAAAAACCCATCGTCACCTTCCTAAAATAATGTCATTTTTTGACAAAAATGATTTTCTTGTCCAAATCATCTCCTCATGGTGCTGGCCACCTCTGGTAAAATTGCCTACATCCTCAGTTGAACAAGGCATGTGATTCTACACCTTTTAGTATAATGGCCTATGTCAAGAGTGGGACTTAGGCCGTTTTATTTTGCCTAAGTCAAAAGACAATGTGGCCTTAGGCAGTTTTACAAGCTTTTCAAAATGGCAGTGATAGAGTGGTAGAAATCTACCACTCTATCACTCAAGTTATTTCCAGGATTCAGGGCTCGTCCCCAATAGATAAGTGATGAGGGTTCTGTGCATGTAAACACACTGATTGTTGACAGAGTTGAAGGTTTAAAATTGTCTAAGTCGCAAAGGCATTTATTCCTCTTATGTTGCATAACTGACAGAGATTGTTATTAGTACGTCAATAGTCAAATATTGTCATAACATTTTTGAGTGAAATTATTAATAAATATATATTCAGTATTTGGTTCAGTTTTTTGTGTTTTCTGAAAAACCTGAAAAAATGACATAGGCCATTATTTTAGGAAGGTGACGACATGCAAACACACATCTTTAACATTAAATAAAAATGTAATTAGTGTGACACATTTGAAGAGCTTAATGAGGAACTCAAAGTGAATTGGAAGAAGCCACAGCACGAAGCGTGCTCGTGTTCACTGCAGTGACAGGAAGAAAAACTATAAAGCTGCCGGTAAACTCGGTCTGAACTTGGAAAAACTGCTTTTGGTTTTAGTGCACCCGACCGGTGGAACAAATGACAGCACTTTCTTAAAATCAAAAAAAAAATAAAAGTGTGCTTCTTGGACAATTTACCAAATCTGGTTCTGAACCTGCAAACTTCTACTTGTAACTGCTTTACATAATTGTATTTTAATTTTTTTTTTGCATCCTTATTATCCTAATCCTATTCTTATTTTTCAAATCTTTTTTCCAATTCTGAATGTTTTATTGTCTTTCTATATTTCTTATGAGTGTACTTTCTGTGTTGTTGTTGCTCTGTATTTGTCTTTGTAATCTGGCTCGATGACATAAACTGAGGGTCGCCCCTCAGTGGTCTCTCGAGGATGAATAAAGGTAGAATGAAAATGTTAAACAAGTAATCTCTCTCTAGCCTGGTTGACACCAGACCCTTCTCAGTTGGAACTGAGAAGGTCTGGGGAAGCTTCATTCACAGCCCATTTCCAAAGGGGGCGTCAACAACGGACGCCGCTCAAATGCCTCTGGGCGCAACTGGATAGTCCTTCAACCAATCAGACCAGCGATCCGGGTGACGTGGCAGTGACAGCGGCATCAACGGGTCGCTGCGCTTCGGTGGCCGTCATGTCGAATGTAAACAAAAAGCTGCTCGCCATCGCTGCGCTATCGCCAACAGTTGTGATTGGTGCCTCGATTTGGAAAACTTGGAAATGGGCTTCAATGGGCTCTTGTCCAGGCTGACTTGAACCCAGGTAATGTCTCTCATTAGCCACGTTAGGTCTCAACTTAACACAACGTGGACCTGCAGCTTTTAGAGCTGAAGAGAAAAACCAAACTGCCATCACCTGACAAAAATTTTTTTTTAAATGACAACAATTAACCAACACAGATTTTGACTGTCAACATGTCTGCCGTGAAAAAGGTCTATTTAATTCGGAAAATGACGCAAATCAAATGTAATAGTTCTATTCCAAACCTATCGCACAGTATTAGCGTCTAAAATCTGAGATTTCAAGAATGAAGTTGAAATGTCATGAGGGAAAACTGGTAATTTTATGAAGTCAAAAATTTACCAGAAATCTCTTTTTTTTTCAAAATCTTTTTTTAATTATTCTTAAAGTCTTAGATTTTCTTTCCCTTACAACGGCCCCCCAACGCTCACTCATGCACACAGACGTGAGTTTGTGACATCTGGTGTTTAAATGAATGTGATGACCGACACTGAATCACTTTCCATTGGGTCTCAAGGCCCAAATGGTTTCTGAGGTCTGAGTGTGGGTTTGTGTGTTTGTGTGTTTGTGCAGGGACGTCGGCGCATGGGCTTGTTTCACAAAACTAAATTTAAGACACATCTTTTTAACGCCTTCTGGGACTCAATTCAAAACCAATTTAACAACAAAAACGGAGAGACAGAGAAGGAAAAAAAAACGTGTGGGGGAAAGTGAAAGATGTGAAGAAACAAGCTCACAGTGAAGGGAAGGCTTTTGTTTGCCGTGGTTAAAGCTACAGTATACCTTTTAGAGAAACGTTGAAAGACACATCCAGGGTACAAATGTTAAAAGTACTTTTGTTAATAAGCGTCTGGACAATGTTATAGTTATAGTGTCGTTAACACCAATTTCACCTACTTTATTCTCTCTGTTATTGTTTTGTTTTTCAGCCTTCCATCTCTCTCTCACTCCATCCTGCAGTTTGTATCATCACAGTCCGGCTTAAGAGGTTTTTAACAGCAGGAACACACTTACACAAACTTACAGCATGTTGTCATCTTCATTTGTCGCACATGTTCTCTCTGTCCCAGTTTGCGTTGTGTTATCTGTGTGTGTGTGTGTGTGTGTGTGTGTGTGTGTCGCGGCTTCAGAGGGGAAAACACACTCATGACTTCCTGTTCATTACTAATCACTCTCATCTGTTGATCTTCTTGATCTCCGTGTATCAGACAGCGGAGCGCCACGGCCCCCTGAGACGCGTTAAAAGCAGAAGAAGGTGTGTGTGTGTGTGTGTGTGTGTGTGTGTGTGTGTGTGTGTGTGTGTGTGTGTGTGTGAGACTGTGGTTTCACGGAATCGGGCAGGACAGTAGGGGACTGACTAGAGTTGGAGGGCATAGTTTGTGGTCTGCGTTGATGGTAAGTGTGTGTGTGTGTGTGTGTGTGTGTGTGTGTGTGTGTGTGTGTGTGTGTGTGTGTGTGTGTGTGTGTG
This sequence comes from Perca schrenkii, assembly GCA_025617405.1. Taxonomy (NCBI): domain Eukaryota; kingdom Metazoa; phylum Chordata; class Actinopteri; order Perciformes; family Percidae; genus Perca; species Perca schrenkii. The sequence goes on from CM046792.1 coordinate 33,120,571, forward strand.
TGTGTGGGATTTCGCGGAATCTGCTGGAAATCAGTTGTCCGGTAAAGTTTTCTCTATAATTGGAACAAACAGAGGAGTGTTTGCAGTTGGTATGGAGACCCAAACAAGCTGTTGATGAAAACCTTTCTGATACTAATCACACTCTGACACAAACTAAATAATTGTCCCCTCTGCTGTTTAAGCCTCGCCGATATAGATTAGGATAAGACTGGTATTATTTATTTACCGGCCAGAATCTTATTTTCTATAGTCATCGGTCAGTCTGCCGTTTCCTCTTTTTTCTGTTCCTCCGACTATGCTTTCCTAGCTTTCTGCTTCTTTTTTGCCGACTCAGCCATGACGATAGTGTGAAAAACTCCATCGCTACCTTGTTCTTATAGCTACCAGGTTCCTGAACGGGCGTATGTGTGCAGCGCCGTGATGCAATTAATTACATCGCGAGACCTGATATCACGCGATACTTCCTGACTTCCCGGCGGCTCGCCAGCCAGAAGTTGCAAGGGAGGTTTTTCCACTCAGAGGCACTAGGGGGAAGCGAGACGACCACCATTCAACCCGAAAAAAAGTCATATAACCATTCCAATGAGTCCGAAGCTGTTCAGTTAAGGTAAATTAAGCTAAAAAAAACGGCATATTTCCAATTTGCACACAGCATTCCGAATGGGAGAAAAACGTGCTCTGGTTTATCAGCATTTCTTTAAACCAATCACAATCGCTAAGCGTCAGACGGAGCCACGGTGCCTCTGCAAAATAGCCTCTGGAAGGAACTTGTTTTGGTGGAACATGTGTACGTTCAAAAGTTGTTTTAGTCATGCAACAGAAAACTCAGATTGGACAGATAGTCTAGCTAGCTGTCTGAGATCTGAGGAGCAGTTAACCATAGTCACAGGCATAATTTACAAGGGGGATGGGGTTACAACCCCCCCCAATAATCCAGTGCAACCCACCCCAAAAACCTATTATATTTTCCTTTACATTAATAAAGACGTTTGCACTACAAATTGTTGCAGAAAAATTCACCAGAATTCAGAAAATAGTGTTTGACGTTCAAAATTTCAATTTTGCTCCAAGGTGGAGATCTCAACCCCCGCCATGTTGAACCCAAAGTTGCGTCCTTAATTCATGCGAAAATTTACAGGGAGGTTTTAAATATTGGGGGGATTATTGGATTATTTTTGGGACATTTATAAAAGTTTGCTTAAAATTTGATTTAAAACACAGCTTTTGAGCGGGGTTTTCATGGGGGAAAAATAGAGCATTTCTCTCAGCTAAATAGCTCAATATAAAGTGGAACCACTGACATACAAAGATGTAATGACATGTGTTCTAAAACACTGTTAACGATTTTGTTTATAAGCTCTTTTTTTGTGCTAATAACTGGTTAGTGCGATGAACCAAAACACAACAATGTCAGTCAACTTTTCCACTAAGACACTCAAGGATTCAGAAGAAGAAGAAGAAAAAAAAGAGTTTGGAAACGCATCCCTGCAAACAATTTAGGTTTGACTCATTCCACCCAAACACCTCACTAAGCATCTCACTCTCTCCTCGGTGTGTGATGTACAGTACAGGGGTCGGACGGTGGCTCTGGAAATCCCATAAAAGAGTGTGTGTCAGCGAGACCGAGTGAGACAGACTCTTCATCACTGCGTCTAGAGCTACAGTGTTTACACGCACACACATATATATATATATATACACACACACACACACCAACACAAACACACACACACACACACACACACACACATACTGTACCCCACGTCGAGCCCCGGGTCTTGACTCAACACCATAAACCCGCTGTCCCATCATGCTTGGCGGCAGCATCAGCAGTTAAGAAGCCTGACGTGATGACATGATGTGTGACATCACTCGTACTACACACACGCTTTGATTTAGCAGACTGGCAGTGTGACAAGAGATGAGTGTGTGAGTGTGTGAATTTGTACACACACACACACCTGCAGGGGGCTATAAATGATGCCTGTAATTATAAAACACACAAATCACACACTCACACTGTACAGTTTAATTCCGTGAAACCTAGCTTGCTCACATCGGGACAAGCACACGCACGCATGCATGAACGCACACACATGCACACGCATGCACGCACGCACACATACACACACACACACCGCCTGAGGCCTGTCTGACAGCACAGTTTAGTGGTCTCATTAGCAGCGGGTGGAATGCCAACAGATAATTAACCAGGAGAGATGAAGAGAGAGAGGGAGGGCGAGTGTCAGCAGTAAACCACATACGAGAGAGATGTTCTTTATGAGATGGATAAAGTGAAAAGACGGTAAAACACCAGAGGGAAAGAAAGCTGACTTTGTCTTGTCTGCTTAAAAAGGACACTTTCACTAACCGGCTGTGATTGAGTACACACTGTCCTCTGTACCTGGGAGGAATACAGCCCCTTGCAGAATGACAGCGAAACATATAGAAAATGATGTGTTCTTTAACGGATAAGGCTGGCGTTATACGATCAACAGTGTTACTCCGTCTCTAAGGAAGTCTTTCCTGACTTCCTGTCTGTGGTTCTCAGCCCCTAGCCCATTGGTTCCTACTGAAGATGTACATCTATATATATATTTATTTTAAGATTATTTTATAGGGCATTTTAGGCCTTACATTCCACAGGACAGATGAAGACATGAAAGTGGAAAGAGAGGGGGAATGACATGCAGCAAAGGGCCGCAGGTCGGAGTCGAACCCACGGCCGCTGCATCGAAGAGTAAACCCTCTGTGCGCTCTACCAACTGAGCTAACTCTTAAACATAGTTTCTTTTTTATTGTATTTTTTTTTTTAAATGCTCAGTTATTTCCTAAAACAGCTGGTTACTGTTGTTTTTAATCAAACCAATTGGACGAAACAGTGCATTGGTTGGGGACTATTTTCAGCAGCGGATTCATCCATTTAGTGCTGTAGTGCACTGGTTCCCAACCTTTTTCTTTAAAGCTTTAGTGCGTAGCTTTTGATATTAATGAACGTCCGTTACATTGAGTTGTTGCAAAGCTAATTAAGACTATCAGCTCCATACAACTCTCCGTGTTTCTCAGCATGTCTATGTTCAGAAGATTGTGTCGGCCCTATTTTGCTGAGCTTGTTGCTTTTCTCACACTGCTAGCAAGGCGTGCCATTCTCTTGCGGTGAGAAAGCCCTTGTCCCCCCCCCCCCTCTCGCTCTCAATGGATAAAGGATGCGCTTCTTTTTATGAGATTGGAAAAAATTAAATATTCCCTTTATTTCTCAGAACGGAAATTCCATAAAATCAAGTGAAGGGAATTACTCTTCTGAAGAGTCCATCATGTTTTTTTTAATCCTCCGTGACCTCCTTGGCTACTAGCAACTGCATGAAGGAGGGTGTGGGGGGGCGGCGCACGGTCACAGAAGGCTTGTATCATGTGGATGGCCGACAGTTTTGTCATTACTTAGAATTCCTCACGGGGGCGACAGCAACTACGCACTATAGCTTTAAGGGACCCCTTTCCTATCATTGAGTAAACTGTCAACCCACGATTAAAGTGACATATTTTATGGATATTTCAATTTGAATTCAATGCATAACAACAACAGTACAGAACAACCGTACACTGTACAATTATCACAAATAGGTAAATTGGTATTGGCACTTATAATTTAGGTAACATATTAGGTTACCATAGTGAAACGACACCCAGCTCTAATAACTAAGAAAGGTGACACATTTTCATTGGAAAACGTAAAGTCCTTCTTAAAGCGTCACTGCTCTCAGGGTCGTGCTGTGAAATGTGTTTAAATACATATTGTGCTGTTTTTGTCTTCACAATCAATAACTGCATTCTTTGACAATTAAATATTTGAATCATCTCACTTTTATTTGAAGTCATTCTGGATAACAGTGCCAGGTGAATGCTTTAAGCGTCATTTTTATTGACAAATGTTAAAAAAAAATGAAAAGAAAGAACAAGATGTTCATACAGGATACAAACTTTGTTAAAAAACATTGTGATTGATTAATTAGGGCCTCCATATTATAGGCAAAGTAATCCAATTTGCACAGTCCTCAACTAAAGTCAGTCAAAAGTCATGTACGCTTTTGCCAGTTTTGATTTTTGTCCACAAACTAAAATTTGCCGATGAAAGCATGTGTAGGACACGTCAAACAACTGTGGCCCCCCCCCAACAGCCTGCAGACTTAATGCTAATCGTGCCGGCTGTCTCATTTTCTAAGCAGAGTTCTTAAAATGAAACAAAAACCAGATGCTCATTTAAGTTTGGCAGCAGACAAAGAGGCTCGAGCCAAACCTGACTAAACAGACAGTAAAACTGCTAAACTGGGTTGTACTGATGGAGAGAAATTAACACCTGCTATTAAAAACATGTGTGGAGTTCTTTTTTTTCTTCCCTTTTTTCTAACATCATAAAAATAGCTGATTCACTTTCAAAAGATACCCCCGTGAAAATGCGGTATCTCCATCGGTCTCAAAAAAAGATCGCAAAACGACAAAACTAGTTAAAAACAAAGAAAGTTGTGATTTATTTATTTTCTGTTGTTCAATCATTAGTTTTTTGACAGCCTTTGGCTGTGTTCACACTTGGCGTGTCTTATATTAAGCTGCCAGCGCCTGTTTTACATTATAATCCTATGGAGTAAACCGTGTTTTCAAAAAAGTCGTGAGCGCTTTTTTAAACGCCACTGCCGACCTGTTTTCTGCAGCTCGTAGCGTGTTTTTGAAGTTGAAAAAAGTTCAACTTTTCAAAATATAAAAACGCCTTACATCAAGCGCTTTTTTGAAAGCCGACCAATGGCGAGCGGAGTAGAGAGACCTGTCGTTTTCATAACAACGAGAAAAATGGAGTCGGTGCACAGCGAGTTATGATATGACCGGGTGCTCTGTGTACAGGGAACTCGCTTTGTTTTATGTAACGTTAGTAGCACAGCTCTCTCTCTCTTTATTCTCTCTTTAGCTCGCTCCACCGCTTTGTTTTATCCAACGTTAGCACTGCTCCACATAGTGCTCTCAGATACTGTAGCAGTAGCTGTGGTTATAGCAGCAAAAGACGCCGTTGGCTGCTTTTTGGAATAATAACGCTGCCTGCTTTTTTTATTTATTTATTTATTTATTTTTTACTATAAAAGCGCCCTATTCAACTTTTTCTTTTCAAAAAAGATGCCAAGTGTGAACATGGCCTCAGAATCATATCACCCATAGAGGAGCCAATGTAACCATCAAAGGGCAACTCCGGTTTATTTCAACTCTGAAAATACGTCGTATGAAACTGGAATTTCTCTTTAAGGTGAAGATAGAAGAAAATGAAAATGAACAAAAATGGAGTTAAACTGTTTCTGAGTAAAAGCTGCAATGTAATACTAATTCAGAAACCGTGCCAGGTGATGTCAAGTGTGTCTGCTTGTTAAGTTGCTTTTTCAAATACCTTAGATGCTTATTTCAACAGTGGCACCAGATGCTCAGTCCAAACCAGAGCCCAGAGTGTGCTGGGATCAGCGCAGAGAAATCAAATGGGTCGACCAGTGCCCCAGGCCTCCAAAACACCCTGTCCTCTTCTTCTTCCAGCTCACTTTGTCAAATGAGGCCACGTGTTAATGCAAGCAACAGAAAATCCTCCGTGGAAAGTTAAAACCGAAGCACCAGAAGTTCCTGGAGAGCATTTGGAGATGTTGGAGAAAAGTTAGTGATGTAAACTTTGTGTGTGTCTGGATGTTTGTTTTTTCTCGCACGGTCAACGAGGATTGGCGATGAAAAATACATGAATGTGGTAACTAAGGCAACTTCAGCAGGACTGGATATGCTTCTCCCATAATCCCAAACAAACGGGTCTGCCTGTCCACAGGACAGTCTTTCTCTTGGACTAGACAAGGAGGAAGATATATGGCCGGATGAAAAGAAAAAAGAAAAAAAAGAAAACGAGGGAATGGATTCACCTCCTCTCCTCCTGTGGAGATGTTTGTTTGTATGTTTGGAGAGGAGGAGAAGAGGAGAAGATGCGAGATTGAGTAGAAAGGAGTGATCCTCTGCTCACTCAGCCACCTCTTCACCTAAAGAAATGTCTTTTCTCTTTTGGGAGCAGAGGAGGAAGAGAAGATCTGTTCATCCTTGCGTCCTATAAACAGAGGGGGAAAAGAGGGTAGTAGTAGTAGTAGTGATAGGAGGAGTAGAAATATAAATAGATAGAAAAGGAGGTTTGTTAAATCCCTCCTTCACATCCTTTGTTCATCTGTATCTATAAGATCCTGATCTCCTTCTCGTTAAAGAGTCCGTTAGTTCAGAGTTCCCGCGGTTTTTAGCGCTACTGTCCCGGAAGTTACCCAGCCGGCTGGCGGGGTCGGTCGGTTGGTCGGCCGTTCGGTCGGCAAGGTGACAGTGAAGTGGGGGCAGGCGTGGCCTCAGTCAGAGGGGACGGGGGTGACGCAGATGTGCAGGAAGTTGTCGGGGTGGCTGAGGTGTTCGCTCAGCCACTGCAGGGGCGTCTCCAGCAGCGGCTCGATGCCGTGGATCACCACCTGGTAACGCTTCTGCTCACCTGGACGGAGACAAAGGAAGGAGGCACAATTAATTTAATCATTATTAACTGGTAGCATCCTTTAATACACGTGTCAAACTGAAGGCCCGCGGGCCAAATCCGTCCCCTCGCAAATTTTGATCTGGCCTGCATTACCAATTTAGGTTCACGATAGATTTTGCCCTGGATGTGACCCAAACCAAAAAGACAGGAATCTGTTTTTCACAGCAGCAGAATTTGGCAGATTTGAGACTCCGAAATTCCCCCAGAACCAAAGAGTTTACATTACATTCAGGCTGTGAAACACTTTTTATCATGGTTTTGCTTTGATTTTTCTATGATGGCTAAGGAACTTTTTTGCTGACTTTTTAGGGCTTCATGTTGACCAAACTGTAAGGGAGAAAGCCATACGAGACAGGAATAATACAGTCAAAAGGTATTTGATATTTTTGGTTGAATAAAAGCATGTCAAACATGTCTGGCCCTTAATGCAATTCTCATTTTCCAGTGTGGCCCTTGGTGAAGTTTTGTTTGTCACCCCTGCTTTGAAAGAGTAGAGTAAGTGATGTTAATCCGATACACTTTTTGTCAAATATCAGCGAATATCTTATCACGGTCACCTAGCTCTCTATTTTCCGTGTGTGCTGAAAAAAAAATCTGGTGTTATTACATAGCCCTGGCTGTGTAAATGGGAAACAAACAGAAAGGAGTGCACGAGCCACAAAACACTGTTCCAGCCGATCGGCAACAGATGGCGTCGGGGGGGGCATTTGTTTGGCAGTTGAGTTAAAATATCATTGCTTACTGCACCTTTAATTCATTTCTTAAAACTCACTTTTACTGGAAGGCCGGCTTCTAATTTAAACAGTTCAATGTTGTATGTTTTCTTGTTCATTCTTTTAGTTAGTCTTTTCTTTTATATTTTTCCCTAACCTTTTTTGTGCAGTTTTATGTACTTGTTTCTCTCCATTTTACTTTGAAGCACTTTGTAACTTACAACATTGTGGACAAAAGTATTATACTGATTAAGTTTGTTTTTTGTTTTTTTAGAAAAGCAGAAAAAGGAAAACTGCAGAGAAGAAGTATTGAAGACTGAATAGACGGTTGTCAAAAGACAGCAGAGAAATAGAAAGGATTGGAGGGAAAGAGTGATACAGAGACCAACTACTACTAAAAATAAAAGAGGAGAAAAGGAGGCAAAGACAGAAAAGAGAGGAAATAAAAAGAAACAGAAGAATAAAAAAGAACAAAGAGGAGAGGAGAGAAAATTAAGAACGGTAGAGAGAAGAGGAGGAAATAAGGGAAACGAACAGTTCAAAAACAGAGTGAAGGAGAAAGCGGAGAGCAATAGGTGGAACACGAGAAAGGAAGACAGCAGGTCAGAAAAGGAAAGAAGAAAGAGAAGACAAAAGGATGGAGGTAACAATGGTGGAGAGAAAGAGGAAAAGAGATGGTTAGATGAGGTGAGAGAGACCACATCAGACGCTACAGTAATACCACTGCTGTGGTGGCTGAGACAGAGAGAGAGAGAGAGAGAAAGCGAAAAGAGAGAGAAGAGAGAGAAGAGAGAAAGTACCGGTGTAAATGTGAGTGTCAGTGTTCAGTTATGAAGCAGAAGAGAGCGACAGTTGATTGTTGATGTGTTCGTCGTTGACAGGAGTCGAATTTTTAACTTTCACTCTGACAGTTTGTACTTTCAGGGTGTGTGTGTGTGTGCGTGGGTGTGCGTGTGTGTCTCTGGCTATGACGGCCTCCTGTGACTGACCCCGCCCACCGCTGAAAGGCCACGACCGCAAATCGCCCGTTACGAGCAGCGACTTTCTCGACCTTATAGAACCTTCGAGTCGTGTGATTTGCAGAGAGATTTCTGACGATTTATTAACATTCAGAAGGCCTTCAACTTTGAGCTATACACTTAGTTTTTTTTTTTTTTAGATAAAGCTTGTGTTACAAATGGAGCGTGAGGTCAAAAAAGACACGAGCAGGAAGAGTCAAATGAAAGACACAACAGAGTTGCATTATAGGAAATGTAGGATCCAGTCCACCCTTACTAATGAATAAAAGTCAGGATATTTCAGCCTCTGCTGCTCTGATTTTTAACGTATCTTTTTCTACCAGTCTCTCTCAAGTCCTCCAACTTTGTGGTAGTGGATTTGTGAGGACTATGGTTAACTGCTCTTCAGATCTCTGCAGGGTAAATCCAGACAGCTAGCTAGACTATCTGTCCAATCTGAGTTTTCTGTTGCACGACTAAAACAGTGCCACCAAAAACAAGTTCTTCTTCGTTTTTCAACGGCGCCGATGCTCCGTACGGCGCTTAGCGCTGCCAGAGACGATTGTGAATAATCACAACAAACCAGAGCACGTTTCTCTCCCATCCCAGAATGCTGAAGCCAGACCTTTCTCCGCAGCGCTGTGGAGGAAGGTCTGCCAATGCGAGACCAATGTTCAGCCAACAATCCTGAACTGCAACGTCAGTGGTTTGAATCCAGCAGGGGACGTTTGTTGCGTCTCCAATAGAGACGTAAAATGCCCCAAATATAATTGAATGAATGAATAAAAAGTAAAAGTAAAAGTGTTGGCCTGTTAGAGGATGCAGAATTCAACAGGACTGGTTTAAAATCTGGCACCAGAAAAAAAAGGAAGTCAAAGAAACCACAACATATTTACCGTAACTGCTTTAAAATTCCATTCGACAATAAAGTGCTGCTTCTAACTGTAATCAGAACCAAGGCTTTGAATTTGATTTTCACACATTTTAAGACTTTTTCAGGAGACACCCTGATAGTTGTGTAACATGTGTTCAAATGTATTATTGATATATATTTATTTAAATAGTTAGTTGGTGTGCACATTATGTTATTAAGAGCTCCCTCTATGCACTAGAAAATGAAAATAAGAAGACATGCTGAAATTGACATTAAAACCTGACAGTTCTCTTAAACCAGTTTAAAGGCCAAAAGCATTGAAAAACCACCTGCATGCACACAGGTCATTAACATTTTCTATTACTGAGCTTTAGATGATAATTCCTACCAACAGTGACTTATTAACTCATTTATTTTTTTGTGTTTATTCTCATTTTTTAATGACAAATGTGCAGGTGAGGTCAGGTGGTTGAACTTCTAATACAAATCAGCCTGTTTAAACAAAACGGATTGTGATTTTATCTGTTTACATTTGACTTTGGCTTCACTAGAAACCATACACACTTTAGAAAAAGCTCACCTGTTTAAAGAGAAATACGAATTGTATTTCACCTGCAGATGATTCATGTTTCAAGACAAATATTTTTGTCAGTGAACGCGTCCCTGAAGGTGACAAATGTTTTTGCTTCTGGGCTGTAAAACAGAAACTATATTTTTCATGTTCAAACATGAAAAACAGTAAATGCAGGTGTCTTCAGTTTGTTTGGAAGAGATTGTTCATGCTTTTAGTTAAGAATTAAGTTTAAGTATTATTATTTTTTTAACATACTGTATATACATTTAAGTATTTGGAAGTAGCTTTCAGCTTCTGGCTAATTAAAACAACTTCCATATACAATCAGGATGTTCTGCGTGTGCGTGAGAAAGACAGAGAGCGATGAGCCTTTTCCCGTCTATGACTCTTGACCTCACTCACACTCTCTCTCACACACTCACACTCTCTGACACACACACACACACACACACACATACACACACACACACACAGAGAGAGGTCGGGCTCGTGACATCTTAGTTCCACGTAATATCAGGAGGACGGTTGAGACAGAGGGTTAACTGACGGTCTGAGAAGCGACTCCACCCTACACCTGCTGACTGGCTGGCAAACAGCATCATGCAAGAAACTAATGCCAGGAAACGGTGCAAGAAATGTTCTCAGCAAAAGGTTTTCTTCTGACATTTACAGATGTGCACATGTAGGCCAGTGATGGTAACTGTGGGAATTAAATGACGTATATATATATTAGTAATTTATCGGTTGTACCAACTGTTTTTTTGTTGGCAAGTATAAGGCATAACAGAGTGGCGGCTAGATTCCAACACAAACCAGAATGTGTAATATTCAACAGCTGAAGAGATATTTAAATCCCTTTTTAAAAAAGTGTCCTTTTACAGAGTTTGTGGCCTGAATGGTACTTGTATCCGTTTAAATCTATAGTATACGTAATGGCATTATCGAAACTTATATTTTAAATACATCCTGATAGTTGTGTAACATGTTTTCAAATGTGTTATTGATATATAATTATTTAAATAGTTAGTACCTTATGCTGAAATTGACATTAATATTCTTCTATTATATTATTATTTCGTGTTGATCCTTTTTTCCAATAATGTAAAACCTTTAATTTTTTAATTTTAATTTGTTTTAAATTGTTTTATCATTGTTGGTCTGCCATGGTATTATTGTCTTGTTAAGCACAGTAACTTTGTTTTAAAAAGTGCTATATAAGTTATTATTATTATTATGATTTAAATGTACTGGGACAGAGGTGGATCCCAGATGAATCTAAAAGCTGAAGGCATGGATACGTTTCTGCAGGACGATTCAAAAGGAAATGTTTGGTGATTGCAGGAAGTTTTGGGAACGCAGGCTGTAGAGGTGGAAGCAGAAGAGTTTCTGTTTCCAAAATAAAAAAATAAAAAACATTAACTGGAGGATTTTTAGCAGCTTTGGTGATTTTTAAGGCCACTACAGCAAGGTACAGGCCATGCAGGTGAAGCAAGGAAAAAAAAAAAAGAAAGAAAATGGATTCAAAACATAATAAATGTGTAACAAATTCTTTTGGTGTTAGTAGATTGAAAAAAATAACACAATTCTGTTGTTAATTTATCCTGCTAAATGTATTCTTAACTAAGAACTGTTTAAGGTGAAGTACTTGCTTGCATTGTTGGCTTCCTGCACTAAAACCACTGAGCCACAAGCTTGAAAAAAATAAAGAAATTCAAGTTATCATCGTACTGATGCCACTTCCTCTTGACTGAAGGCAGTCGGTTTCTTTCATGTGCTTTACAGCATTATGACAAAACCTAAGGTAAGGCTGTTTAGAGTCTGAGACTAGAGGATTCATATTGCTGGGAGGTAAGGAGCAGCTGAAAGAGCATGAACTGTGAGAAGAGCCGCAGCGTTACATGTTCTTTGAAAGAGGGAACTACTGTACAGGCGGCATTCAAATGAATTAGGTTCAAGCACTGAAAGTATTGGAAAAGGCAGTTAAAGTGTAAGCATTGGCATTAGTTGAAGTGTACTGAAAGGAGGTAAACAGTTAATTGTCAGCCAGTACTTTTTAAACAATGTTTGGGATAAAAAAAAAAACTATGTTTATTGATATTTTAATTTGAAGGACAATCTGCAGCTGCATAATCATCATCTCTCTTGCACCTTCTTTTTTTTTTTCATTCCATTTTTGTTGTTGTTTACAACTACAATTTATTTTATCCCATTACGCTTTGCAGCGCCACTTTAAAAATGTTTTATTATATTTTTTTTCTAATTGACTTTTGCTTATTTTTTTTGTAGGAGCTGATTATTTTTTTTTTTTTTTAAAAGTGTCTACTGAGGTCAACTTGAGCGAAACCATAAGAAATTGTTCAGAAGCACAGAAAGTAAAAGGTGTGATCCTGCCTATATGACAGCAGTAATGAGAGCACACTTTCTCTGGTTCACACACAGACAAACTGCAGACACTGCAGACTGGGACAGAGAACATGTGCGTGTATGAGAAAAATGCAGGAATTAAGAATATCAGACAGATAAGGTAATTCTGGTTTGTGACTCCGCATGATTTATCGTATTCTGGTAATCGTCGTTGGTATGAATTCCTGCAATAAACACGTTAATGTCTGCGACCTCAGAACAGCTGATAGTTGTTAAGCCACTAACTTAAGACAGCAGAGAAAAAAGCTCTTTTTTTTTCTCACAAAACACAGCAGACAGATGGTATTTTTTCTTTCTTTATCTTAAATATTCCTCACACTCTACCTTCCATCAAACTACTTTAGCTGGATGTGTGATACAACTTAATTCTGACATTTCTGATATGATAATGTATCCAAAGACACTTAACTTTAAGAGGTGAGAGTATAGAACAGTTATTTGATTTCAAAGTGCAATCAGCATTTTAAACTCTAAAACCTGACCTGCAAGAATTGTAAATTTTTTCATACATTTCCCCACCAATTTAAAACGTAGTCTTGTTATGAGGAGTACTACTCTACTTCAGAAAACAATGAGAAAACAGTTGGTCATAGAGGGTTATTTCGGCCTGGGCTTGGACATTTAACTTAACGCCATGTTAAAGTGCCCATGTTATGCTCATTTTCAGGTTCATAATTGTATTTTGAGGTTGTACCAGAGTAGGTTTACATGGTTTTATTTTTAAAAAAAACATCATGTTTTTGTTGTACTGCACATTGCTGCAGCTCCTCTATTCACCCTGTGTGTTGAGCTCTCTGTTTTAGCTACAGAGCGAGGTATGACACTATCCCATCTCTGTTGGAAGTCGCACATGCGGAGTAGCTAGATAAGGACTACTAGCTAGCTACTACTACTAGCTAGCTAGCGGCGGTAGCAGACGAGGGACAGCTCGCCCGGAGACTGAAGGCAGGACACATTCAGAAACCCGTATCTCACTACAAGCAGCATGGATGGTTTGAAAGCATGTGGAAGCACCAGAGACACAAAATAACACCCCAAATCTGAGAAAAAGTGATTTCTTTTTCACAATATGGGCACTTTAAAGCTATAGTGCATAGTTTCTGCCGCCCTCCACGCAGTTGCTAGTAGCCAAGGAGGACATGGAGGATTACAAAAACATGATTGACTCTTCAGAAGAGGTCACTATCTTCACTTGAGTTTCTGCACGGGAAAGTCCCCGGACGACACAATCTTCTGAACATAGCCATACGGAGAAATACAGAGAGAGTTGTGTGGAGCTGATAGTCTTAATTAGCTTTGTAGCAACTCATTTGGCAACGGCTTGAATGTAACGGATCTTCGTTAATATCAAAAAGTGACGCACTAAAGCTTTAATGTAAACGAAACACACAAAATGTATCCATTGTTTTTGGAGCTTGACCTGCACTCAGAACTAAAAGTCAGAATATCTCGAACGGCTGCTGCTGCAATTTGAACCACTTTAATCTGTCTTTTTCAAGGCCCTAAACTTTATGGAAATGCAATACCAAATTGCTGGACTACCCCTTTAATGAAAGGCCATTGTGCGCACAAGGGACACTCACCCAGTCTTCTCACAGTGAATCCACTGATAATTGACAATAACAAAAATGAGAACCTCTTATTTTCCCCGTCCTGCAGGAGAAGCAACTGTGATGACAGTAAAGGTTGAGGGGTTGACTCCCCTTGGGACTGCCCAGAAGTACAGGTACAACAACCATCAGTAGATTTGTCACAATTGCGAGAGATGTTCTACAGGAATAGAAATTAACAGAGGTGTTTCCCCAGTTTAACTAACTCTCAGTTCTGTGATTCATTAACAGGGTTGACCATCAGCAGGAACAACTTAAAGCAACTTCAAGCCAACAATCACGGACTGAAAACCACATCGACATCTGAGAGAGATCAAGCTTCTGGCAAAAAAAAAAAAAAAAATTCCATTGTTACATTTCCAAGATCAAATTATGTTAAATAAGCAGTCCATTATTTAAAGCAATGCATCCTAACATTGTTTAATCCAGTTATTTGGAGATCTGTCATAATTATGTCATGATTCAAATTTCACTACATTGTTGACTGTGGTGTCAAGTTCTGATTTTCATAAATTTATTGAAGAAAATGCTCAGCTGTGATCACTTGTTCTGTCACAAACAAACAGGCATCCCCATCAGACTCACTACATTTGACTAAAAAACTGAGTGAGTTCAAATTGGAGAGAAACCACAAAGGGCTTCATGGCTTCTTAACTAAACCACACACTGCAGTTTAATACTTCAATACCGTGACCTTTGACATGCCAGTGAAAAAAAAACTCAAAGTAATTTCAAGGGATTGAGATTTCACTGTTCAACCAAGTTATACAACTCTGATTGTGAACTTTAACCAGGAAGAAATAACTTTTCTTTACTGGGTTTGGATCCAATTGTTACATCTATATGCATATTATATGTATATATGTATTTCATGACATATTTAAATATACTGTAAGTCAAAGTTGCTTACTGGAAAAGCTGATGGGACCAGACAGGGAGCCAGTAAAGTGGAAATACTTCTTCCAACCACAGTCAAATTATTAATAACTAGCTTGCATTGCAAAGTAGCACTACTGTTTGAACAAAAATGGGCTGATTTGTCCGCTGACACACAGACACACACACACACACACACACAGACACACACACACAGACACACACACACCCTGTGGTTGAGTAGTACACGACCGCCGGCCAAGACGGCATGTTTTGTCAGCCGAAGCCAACCACTATTTAGGAAGACCACAACGCTGCACTCTCCTCACAGCCAAACACCCAGTCTGACTGCACCACTGGCAGCTGGTCAGACTGACTGACTGACAAAAATACTGAATGACCAGTGGTGTAGTCTACAGTACGTGATACGCAGGTATACACAGTATACCCACTAAGAAAGCTCCAGGATTTCCATATAACCACTTAAAAAGACCCAATGACACGTAACAACATACTTTCCATTATATTTTTGATATATTTTGAATTGTCATCTGTGTTGTTTTTCTTCACATAGGCTAAATGAAGGTATGTCCACCATACATTGGTGCATTAAAGAGTCTCAGAATACAGGAAATGTATGTACTTCGCTGGGGCAGGACACCCAGACCCCCCACTATGATATGGCCCCCTCCTCCTCCAAAGGCAGTTTCTGGCCAATATACAGTACAGTACACCCACTACAATACGTTTGGCTACACCACTGTGAATGACTGACTGGTAGAAAGTCCAACTGGCACTCAGCATTGTAAGAGAGAGAACACAGTTGAGCGCAGGGCTGCAAGAGCCAATCATTTTAATTATTGATTCATTTAGTGATTATTTCTTTTGATAAATTAGTCAGTCAAAATTAAAAAAAATTTGGATTTTTGCAATTTCCCAAAGCCCTTTATCTTTAAATGTATTGTTTTGCATTTGGCATTCAATCTAAAATTATATATATAATAAAGAAACAAACAAATCCTTCAATATGAGAGGCAGTCCCCGGAAAATATTTGCCATTTTTTGCTTTATAAAGAGCAACGATTTAATAAATTTTATTAAAACATAGCATTTTCTTCTTCCACCTCTTATTTCTTAATGTACAACAGTTATATTGTCAATATTGGTTTCTGTATTTACGGTTTATTTCATACTAACGTTTAATAGGCAAATTCCTAAGTGGTAATAAATCCTTTTTGGATTTCTGATTTCCCCGTATGGTCCTTATGGCATCCACCGTATGAAAAGTTGAGCTTCCAATCCGAGCCGATAAGTTTCTAACGTGCGATCAAACTGTCAAACTAGGCAGCGCTGATTAAATGTAAAAATGAAAGTTTGTGACCAATTCGAGCCAAAAACCAAGCACCGCCATTGGGCGATAGGAAGAAAATCAAATATCACGATTTTCTTGACAAAGTACCTTGATGTTGATATTGCGACGATATTGTAGGATGGACAATTGGTGCTTTAACAAAATATTATTGACACAATGAGATTTTTGATAAATGATAATCAGAAATGTCAATTTAATGAGTAAAGGCAAAGTGTAAAGGCAAACAATAGAACAGCTAGAACAGTCTGCTAAGTACAGAAAAACTTTACTCTAATGCCAACCTTGAAAACCAGGAAAAGACTCTAGTATATTAAGATTTTACGATATCCAAAATGTAAGACAATATCTAGTCTCATATCACGATATCGATAAAATATTGATATATTGCCCAGCCCTACCGCCATTCATTGAAAGAACTCGTGCTGCCAGGATGAGTTAAAAAAAAAAAAAAAGGGTATTTCAGCAACCTTTTGCAGCCCACATTTTGCATGCAGCAACATTTTTTGCTAACCTCAACCAAACCAATGTTACTGGTTGAAAACTGCATTCAAACTTTTGTATTTTGTTGATGCTCCTGTACAAAACGTGTCCACAGCTCTCCACGGTCAAACTCCTCTTTCCGTAGATATGAAACACAATACTTTGGAACACATTTTTTTCGTGAGAACTGAGACTCAAGAAACCGAAAAAAAAAATACCACCAGTACTAATGGTCATTGCACAAGGGCCACCCTGATAATTTTAAACTTGTTAATTATGTGTGAGAGAAACCTAAAAAGGTAATGGCCCACCATTATTTTCTAATCTCCTAGTCTGTTTTTTACAACTAAAGAGCATATCATTTGTGAAATTTCTCTTAATTTGTGTTATGCAATTAAAAAGGCAGTATGGCTTTGTCTGAAAGTTATAACACATCTTATACTTGATGGACTTCATATTATAGTTTACTTTGAATTTACCTAAAATTGTAATTCTGTTTTCACATTCGGCACCTGCACTGCATGGCTGTACATCCTGGAACTAGGGCTGGGTATTGTTTGAAATGTTAATATATTGATACTGATGTGTTATGATTCTGCAAAACCTTTGACCTTTGACAAAAGAAGACAAAGTTCTCACATGTTAACTACTGTCAACACAAGCAGCTATATATAAAAATAAAACTATTTGAATAAAGAATAATAAAATAAGATTTTAAAAGGTGACACAGTGCTAGGGTGGATATCAACATGTTTTTCCAAACTCCAAAAATTCAAAATCCTTGCCCAAACGTCACAGGTTTCACAACCTTTTACAGTAAAGTTGTCTGGACCGAATTAGAAAGCAAAAGATCTCTGCCGACCACATTTTTAATCGGCAATAGACCCGAGGAACGAGCAGGCTTTCGAGCCATTCTGAATTCCCCTGCCTGGTGAACATCTCACACGCCTGCACACACACACACACACACACACACACACACACACTACTATCTGCTGTATCAAAACAGCCACTGAAACCTACACTTCCCCCGGTCTCTAAAGTGAGCCGACCCATTTGATCAGCAGCTTGTATTAGACTGCGAGTGAGTGAGTGGGCTGGACCACAGATGTTAACTGAGATGGTGGGGTGGGAGGGAGGAGGGAATGGATGAGGGAGTTAGATGCTCAAAGTATGGTTGCGTGGATTTGTCACTCAAAGGGGAGGGAGGGATAGGGGTGGGGTTGTGGAGGGGGCGGGGGTTGTGATGGGGTGGGGGTTTCCTCTGATTATTCACAATAACAATAATCAGTGTGTGGGGTTTTCATGATTGGACTCGCCTCCGATAAAAACCTGAAAAAAGAAAAAAAAAAAAACGCTTACGAGAATTGTCAGTCAATACACGCCTGTCATGCGTGGGCAGCATCGCCCTGGAGGTTGTGATTTATGCAGAAAACCAAAGCCAGATTCCTGCCAAAACCTTGCTCAATAACACACCTGGTTGAAAACAACTAAACACGCGAGACAGCTCAAAACAGACGTGGAAGCTTGACCGCTGGTAACAGTAACATGTTATGGGTTGGTTTCCCGCAGCGGGAGGGGAATGACAGCCTTGCGGCGATGCAGAATTGTCTGGCCATAGTTTGAGAATGATTTGGGAATCCCCTTCTTTCTTCCTCTTAATTCAAGCCGCCCCCATTTGTTTGCTGCGGCAGGTTTTTTTTTGCGTCCCACAGGGGTCAACACCAATCCTCCCTTAGACATAACAGAGGAGAGGATTGTATGAAAAACCTTGATGTTTGAGAGATCACAGAGAAGTGAAGCACCCCAGATTTTCTTTTTGTTATATGTTAGGGTCTCGGCAGTAAAAAGAAAACGAAAAAAAAGTCCTCTGAACTCTTGAACAATACTACCAGAAACAACACCCCCCCGCCCCCCCAAAAACACCACCGTCCCGCCCAGTCGCTGAACACACGTCCCGGTCTCTCTAAACCAAAACACGCCACCTTAATCTCCGGCTATCATCCCACTCATCTACCAGCCGAGGAAGAGGTGGAAACCAAACAAACGACAGGAGACAAAAGGGCCACTTTCACCTTGATCAGCCAGGCAGTCAGGCAGACTCCACTGGGGAGGGAGGAGAGCAGAGAAAAGCAGAGATTTAACGTCAAAGACATGAAAGACGACTACAGCAGACAGGGAAGATGTTGAAGGCTACACCTGAGAGAGAGATAGAGGATCAAAGAGGAAAATAAGAGTCTTAGATCAGGTAAACTATAGGGGGGGGAAAGGAACCGGAAAAGAGGAAGAGACAGTAAGAGGATATCTCTGTCTACACCTAATGACTCTGAGTCTCACATATGTTAAGCAAACCTTGACATTTGGCAAAAACTACAATGCAAATTAGATGAATGTTTAACAACTGGGTTGAAGTGGATTAGAATCAGGAAAGCATGAACGTCCAGAGAAAGTAATAACAAATATATATCCAATAACATCCTGGTACTGGTACAGCTGTTAATGTTCAGAGCTGTAATTCGTGCTGCCTGAAGCCCAAAACAACCATGACAAAGACTTCTACAAAGGATGGATTCTGATCCTAGTAAAAGAAAAAAAAAATTGTTTTACTGAAAGCCTTTCCTACAAATGTCACGTCAACAACACTTATACAGCAAGTTTCTATTAGAGATGCAAATTCTCGAGGCTGCACAATATGAGAAAAAGATGCGATGACGTTGTTGAATATTGCAATAACGATTACTTGCCATACATAAACAGATATTAAAGCGTACTTTAGTATCCCGCTTACACTAAATACAACCAATTGCTTGTTGAATGCAAAAAGTAAAAAGGACATTGTTTCCAACATTATTTTATTGAACACACAGAACTGAACACAAAAGGCACCAATGCAAAAACAATGAAATAAAGTGCAGTTCTCAAAAACTCAAAAAATCTCTGAGTGAAATATCAGTCTTTCACGACATCAAGATGACTATAAAAAAACGATATATTGTGCAGCCCTATTTTGGACACACTGTTTGCCTTATTGAACACTCATGCGCTGTTATATAGTGGTGCTTCTTTCTTCCCACAAATCGTTGGCAGAGCACTTTACACCTGCTTGCAGAGAGCACATACACTAGCTGATATGATCTGCCACCTGTGATTTTAATTTGAGCGGGCAAAAGGGACACCAGCTAAAAATGAGACGCCTCCTACCTGGATGTTTTGTGAGTGCAAGGGAAGACAAGAGTGAGTGTCAGAGCTCAGCGTATCCAGATATTTTATCCAACTTCCGGTCACGTTATTGATCAATAGTCAATTAATCATTTAAGGGTTATAAAATAAAAACAAATGCATTTATTTGGTTATTGGGGTTGAGTGGGAAATAATTACTGACCTGCTGCATGTATACCTAGATTTACAGTAATCTCTGATTACCCAGGGTAGAGTTGTTAATGCACATGAATGCATTGGATCCTGATAGTTTTAACTTATAACGTCTGAATGTGGTTTTCCAGCAAATCCGCAACAAATTGTGAAAAGGGTACTGAGACAGCTTCAGGAATATTTCAGATAACAAAAAAATAAGCATTTCTTCCTTGGAAACGTGGCGTATTTTAGTACCTACTGTTTACTATTCGTGTGTGGTATGGAATTGGGACACATGGCTAACGCTTGCTAGGTTACCCTGATTGGAATGAATCCAACATGGGAAGCAACACGTCACCACATCAACAAAAGCATTTAAGAGATTTGTAATATTTCGTAGGACTTTAAATATTTGGTAGAACTTGAGATTTAAAGAAACCTAAAACAATGGGTTATCTGAAAGTGAGTGTGCGATGTAAACAGCCAGGATGATGCTGGTGATAAAATGAGAGTGACTGTGAGACAGGTGAGACAAAGGTAGACAGACAGACTGAGGAGGAGGAGGAGGAGGAGGAGGAGGAGGGTATTAACGGCTCTGTCTCCCCCGTGCAGGTGAGTCTACTGCGGGTCCTGTGTCCTAACGCACTATTGTCTCCTTATCTACTTCCTCTCTCATCTGCAGACACTGCCTGTTTAGACTGCGTGTACTTCTCTCTCTCTCTCTCTCTCTCTCTCTCCTTTCATTATCACCACACCTCTGCCACAGCTGCAACTCAACTGTATGCCACGAGTGCACACAGGGCTTACCGTATATGCTAACCTGCTGTCCATATGTATATTTAAAGGTTTGGCCTCGTGTTTACACGTAGAGTAGGCGATATGGAGAAAACCACATGTCACAATTGGAGCTTTCACAAAATATTTACACAATGAGATTTGTGATCAATAATCATCAGTAATGTGGATATAATGACTAAGTGGATAGAGGCAAATAACAGAACAGCTAGTAGGTCACTTTACTGTAATGCAGCTCGTAAAACCAGGAAAAGACAACACTTATGTCATATTACGATATCCAATATCTAAGATGATATCTAGTCTCAAATCACGATTTTGATTTATATTGATTTATTGCCCAGCTCTTTTTACACGTAGACTGACCTAAGTCTAATTTATTCAACTGATCAAGTTCTTTTTCTTTTTTTTTTTATTCTGGCACAGCACCACGGTCTACTGTATTTAGGTACATTTGAATACATCACATATTGATTACATATGTGCAAATGAATAAAATAAAATAATTAGAAGCCTAAAATAATAAATCCACTGTGTTGTTTTGAGGTGTCTAATCTTGGATATCTTAAAACCCGGACATAAACAATAACATACAGAGATTCTGCAGATTGATTTATCTTTCTGCTCATCCCTAAACACCTAAAATGCAGTTTAACATGCACTGCCTGTTGTTTGTCTTTCAATTTGAGAGAAATATGATCGTGGTTCTGGTTTTGACTCAAAGTGGACCTGAGCTTGGAAATGACCTCAGCAAAGTTAAAGTGACTAAACATTCTCCAACTACCTGTTAGTAGACTCCAGCTCTCTCCACCTCTTCCTGTTGGAGCACTCTGAATTTACATCACATGATGCTCTAAATCTCTTTTCCTCTTAATTCCTCCTCACTTTCTATCTGCCCATCACCTCCTCTCCTCCTGTGTGCGTGCGTGTATGCAGACCTACCGTCGTGTGGTAAAGCAGCTGGGCACATCTCTTTCAGCAGGTCGCCAAGTGTGTGCATGTTGCCTTCAGGTGAAACAGGGCGAAACAGCTTCTGGATGAACGGCCTGTCGCTCATGGTCTGAAACAAATGAAAGCATGCCAAATTAACAAGCACAGCAACACATATAGTAAGTAAGTAAAGTTTATTTCTATAGCATATTTAAAACCAGCTAGCGCTGACCAAAGTGCTGTACATAGCGCTTTAGCCATAAAAAAAACAAATAATAAAACACACGTACAAATCAGTGATTTAGGCTAAAAAGTACATCGAAAGACAAACACTTAATTACAAACATAACAGGATAAGACAATTAAGATGCCGGGAAGGCCAATGTAAAAAGATGAGTTTTGAGCCTGGCTTTGAATATCACAATTGAAGGGGCATTTCTGATGTCAGATGGCAGTCGGTTCCACAGCTGAGGGCCAGCATCAGAAAAGGCTCTGTCACCTTTTTTCTTAAGCCAGGACCACAGGACATGGAGGAGGCCTTGGCTGGAGGATCTTAGGTACCTGGGGGCTACGTGAAGATGAATGATATCAGCTATGTAGCTGGGGGCCACGGCGTGAAGAGCTTTAAAAACCATCGACAGTATTTTAAATTGTATCCTAGACTGGACTGGGAGCCAGTGCAAGGAGGCTAGGACAGGTGTAATGTGTTCATGCTTTTTTGTATTCGTGAGCAGCCGCTGCATTTTGGACCATCTGAAGCCGTGCCACCAGAGTCAGAGGGAGACCAAAGTAGAGAGAGTTACAATAGTCTAAGCGGGAGGTTATGAAGGCATGGATGACTTTTTCCAGATCATTGTATGACAGACCAGACTTGAGTTTAGAAATGATTCTTAGTTGGTAAAAACTGGACTTTACAACAGAAGATATTTGTTTCTCCAGGTTAAGATGGGAGTCTAAAATAACACCTGTAACTTACGTGCATGGGGTTTAACAATATATACAAACATAGTGCAGTAAAGCAAGTTCAAAGACACCAAATACTTGAGGCTGAATTAAACCGATGTGTGAATCAGAGGATGCTACAAGACTCCGGTATATTCAGAATATCCGGTAAATGGGACACTTGCATGTGAAGTAACATAAGGGGGAAATTTTAAGAGATGAAGAGTTCACAAGATTGAGATAGTGGGAAGAATACACCCCACTATGCACGCAAATGCTGTGAATGAACAGTCTTGCTTAGCTAGACTGGGAATGCAGTGCTTTGATGAGCCGGATTGCTCAGAATGTTATATTTAGCAATCCGGACTATTTCGACAGATGTTACGTGTGACACTGACTTGTTTTACTGATCAGAATCCATCTGGAAGTCATTAACTGCTGCTTAAGTATGGGAGAAAAAGTCAGCTTCTAAACAGACTAAAAACACCCAAAACATAATATTAAATGTGACTTTGTCTATTGTAGAGCCGCCCCATGAAGGTTAAAGATTCAAATCATTAGTCAGACAATTGACTGGGATCCGAGTCAGTAGGGCTGGGTATCGCCAATGATTTCCTAAATCGATTTCGATTCACAACGTCCCGATTCGATTACATTTCTGATTCAATATCAATTAAGTAAGGGAAATGTCAGTTACAATACTAATTTTGCATGCATATAAATGCATGTAAATTGAGCAAACAAGAAGCAACCATCAAGTATGTTTTATAATGCACCAGGTTAATGTTTTACATTAAGAATTGAGCTCCAAAAGTTTGTTTAAAAGTACTTAAGAGGACTAACATGACAGTCATTGAAAAGGCATTGAAAGGAAATTAACAGACTGATTTCGGGATTTTATTAATCAATATAAGATCACTCAAACAAAGATCGATTTTAATTGGAGAATTGATTATTTTAACACAGCCCTAATCTGCAGAGTGAGCGCTCCTCGCTTACACGCTGCTCTCTGGTACAGGAAGCTGCAGACCCGGACCCCGGGTGAGAGTGAGACGGGGGGAAAAAATGCTGCTTGATAGTCTTTATAAAACAAAATGAATGAATAGTGGAACACTCAAATTGAACAGCCAAATCAGATCTGACTGACAAAATTCTGAGTCTGGTACAGCCCTAGGCTATTGTTCCCTGCAAGAGAAATCCTCTTCTCTCTTTCACCGCTCCACAGAGAGGTGGGAAGTTACAGAGATGGTAGTCGCACATTGCCAGACCTTCCTCCACAGCGCTACGGAGGATGATCTGGCTAGTGCACACAACATTCCTGGATAGGAGAAAAAACGTGCTCTGGTTCAATCACAATCGTCTTGGGCGGCTGGACTCAATGACGGTGCCGCTGCAAAATAGCCTTGGGAAGGAACTTGTTTTGGTGTACGTTCCAAAGTTGTTTTAGTCGTGCGACAGAAAACTCAGATTGGACAGATAGTCTAGCTAGCTGTCTGGATTTACCCTGCAGAGATCTGAGGAGCAGTTAACCAGCCAACACAAAGAAAGCGGAATTTCCGGCGGTACCTGAACAATCCTGGAAATGACACGTCGTCAAAATAGACTACGGAGATGGTCATGTTCAAGTGTTTTCAGGAGGTGTCGGAATCACCAGAGGCCTCACAATATGATATCATCACGATACTTATGTCACGATACGATATTATTCCGATTTTAAACAAATTGCAATATTCTGCGCTTTATTGCAATTCATTAACTTTTTTCCAACTTCAAATTTTTCCCAATTTCAAATTATGTCCCCAAAAGAAAACTTTGACAACATCTGTTTTATCTAATAAAGATAC
The DNA here is from genome assembly GCA_025617405.1 of Perca schrenkii. NCBI lineage: Eukaryota > Metazoa > Chordata > Actinopteri > Perciformes > Percidae > Perca > Perca schrenkii. Next base: position 33,144,931 of record CM046792.1, read on the forward strand.
ATTTCTCTGTTTGTTCATCTTACTTCAATTGTATTGCTGCAAAATGGGATTGTCAAGCAGACAAACTGACCAAAACATATATAATAAAAGATCGATACTTGGCGTCTGTGTATCGATACAGTATTGCCACAGAAAATATTGCGATACTGTGCTGTATTGATTTTTTTCCCCCAGCCCCTAGTTTTCAGCAACCCTTAAAACTTGATTAGAAACCAAAGAATAAGTTTGCAAAACACAACAAAGTGTATATGTGTTAGAAAAAAAAGCTACACTGACAACAAATTCAACTACTCTCCAGTCTTGTCAAGGAAATGTGTAGTGCAGAGATTAATCAGCTCTTCCAAATCATCCTTTCTGAAAAGAAATCTTTCTATCTTTCCACCACATGTATGTGATCCTTCTACAGACAAGAGGCATTCTGTCACAATGACGTATCTCTGACCTGCGACCTCCTGACAATTAGTAACTTATCACGGTAATGATCGAGGAACCGAAGCTTATCCTACTGCTTACCACAATGCAAATCACTCTGCGTAGGAGCGAGCGCTAGATGCCTCAAATGTAAACTGACAAAGTCATGACGGGACAGCTAAACATAAGTGACGTATGTAGAAAACATCCTCATGACTGTTCAGCTCTGATCTACAACCCTGCAGCCAAAACATTCCATGTGTGAGAGATGCGGGAAACATGGTGGGAAATCACCTCCAGACGCCAGACAGAAATCTGGTAAACTATGTCCAAAGCTGGTAATGGACTTTATCTCAAGAGTGTTAAAGACAGAGGCTGTCATATGTTTTGTTGGATACGATTATCTCACATATTATGAATAATTAACTTCAGGTTGGTGGACCATTTGAAATTTAAGTTCAGGCTGTTACAATAGTGAAAATGGAAGAGGAATCTTGAGAACTGTGGTGCTCTGTAGACAAGGCAGACCAAAGAGATGTTCATATCTATGATCTGACATCTGGCAGACTCATGAACACATCTGTCCAAAACTCTTCCGAACCTTTTTTTTAAATAAAATAAATAAATAAATTCATCATCTGCAGATTTAGGCCAATTTTTAACTGTGTCAAAAGTTCAAAGATGCTTTAAAGGGCTGAGTTATGTGAGAATTACACTTCTGTCAAGAGACACTATGGTGCTAGTGGTAACTATGGGTAACTGTAGGTCACAGAGGTTTATGGAGGAGAAGACAAACATAACCTCAACAACACCTTGTGCGGGTTTGAAACTGAACACTGGAACTGAACTGAACACACACAACGTTATACCGAAAAATCTGCAAATGTCTCCATACAACCTCTGTGCAAGTTTTCAGAAATACACGTATTTTCCAGCCTTTCTAAACTGCCCTGTTTTTGTTTGTTTTTTGACTACCCCTATATTTCATATCATTAATGCTCAACAACTCCTACGGGTAAATACAATTAAGTCTAAGGCTGACTACAGAATATTAGGGCTATGGTTTCCAACTCATGTGACACAATTTGACATGCTTTATGTTGCCCTGTTACTTTCTGTTAATCCAGTTCAGGTACAGTATGTTCTTTGTTAATGTCAAGAGTCTTGCTTCATCATTTCAGAGTTGAGTTAAAAATTCAGTAGTTCTGGTTACCGGGTGACCCGTGTCCTCAGGGCAGGAGACAAGGCGCCCGTCGATGGCACCGTCCTGGAGTTGTCAGGCGGTGACTTATAATGCTTTTTGGTAAATCATTAATCCAGCACTTTAATTCAGCAGATCTATGTGCCATAGTGACTCAGGAGCATGTACATTTTCAACATGACATAAGCTAATTTCACTAATTGTGGATTGATGTTTCTTTGACTGAAGAGGTTTTAATTTGAGGAATCAGCAGGAGTACTGGGCTGGGACATATGGTCATTATTATTGTTGATAAGGTTTAGAGTTAGGGTTTAGCCCCTAACCCTTCTCTCATATCAGAAAGTGAGCAAGTGAACACTAATCAAATTGATGTTCAACGTAATGAACGGTCATCCAAGGTCTTTACACACCGGGGACGTTTTCTTTCTTATTCACACGTCAATGTATTTTTTCGAACAGTTGTTTTTGTCATGAGTACTTTCACACAGAAAGCAAATATTACCCGGGGATAAAGCGGTGCAATTTCTTTTCGAAACGAGGTCAATTTTACTGTGCTTTTACCTTGTGTTGTTTAACTATGAGGATCATAATAGAACAACACGGTCAAGTCCAGTCCAAACCATAGACTGTGTAGATGGCAAACTGTATTACTCTTTTCAACCTGGACAAAGACAGCGTTAACCAGATACAATCATTGCCTTACCTGAGACCAGTATTCACAGAAAAATTTATGAATTTTGTAATTCTTTCAATACAATTTTCCTTGAATCTCTGATTGAACAGACATATATATATATATATATAAATATAATATTATAGAAAATAATTTAATCATATCATTACCATTTGATTGCACTGAAAGCGGAAAAAAAGACGATGAATTTATCGCCTAGCCCTCGCTCGATCAAAAGTGATCAATATTAGTCGTAACGTCTTGTTCTATTCACTGAGCGGTATAGGACAAGGGGACAAACGTGGTGCAGGAAGATACCCAACCTGAGGTGTCTGACACACAATGAGGCCCTAATCATGGAGCTGTGAAAAGGAAACCGGCGAGGACAGGGATCGAGTAACCGAGCGGTAACTACACACCACAGAGCCAGGCGCGAACCAGCAAGACGAAGGTGGCAGTGGACGTGAGAAGCCGGTGCTCAGGTTACACAGAAAGACTGAGTCACTGACAGGAAGCACGGTGTTTCGTGCGGGATCCTCGGCAAGAGCCAGAACAGAGAGAGTGCGCTAAGTGACAGCTACTTCATTGCATTTTTAAGTAGCCAGCCATGAATAATTGAGCTGGTCGCCACATAAAGAAGGTGCTATTGATCCCTAGAGAAGCGTGATAATGCTTGCACAAAGACACTTTCTTTTCACCTGGCGTGACACCTTAGCTGGCACTGCAGCACATGGCGACACAAAGACAGCGAGGTGTCATTAGGACTGAGGTGAAAAGAGATGGCTCGTCCTCGCTGAGTGAAAAGAGCAGCGCAACTTAAGACGTCGCCTAATTGATGGAGGGGTTTCAATCGGCCTAAATGATGGTAAAACAATGGACGGAAGCCCAGCACAGTCAATCGATATACGTTTCCTCGAATAGAGAGGGGTGAGACCATTCGTAAATTAAAATTCTAACCTCATTTTAAGCAGTCTTCATTTTCTCAGAACTTGAAATGCACACCTGTAGAGGAGAAACTCCATCGAGGGGCACTGTATTGAATTCTAAATTATTTATCGCTTGCACGCTAGGTGGATCTCTTGTACTTCACCATTCATCTGGCTAATCAGAATCTCTCAGCTCCATCAGGTTAGCAGAAGGATTTGTATTCAGAAGTTCTTCTAAACTTTAAGAATCATTTTTGATGTTTTAACTTGCTCTTTTTGGCACCATCCAGTTTTAAGGATGTTTAAATGAAAACACTGCCATTTCCATACCTATAGTAGTCATGCAGACAGTTTGGGTTTTATCTGCCCAGGTTTTCAGATATCTGTGTCTCTGAGAGATCTGCCTCCACATCAACACTCAATACTACTTTCTACCAAAGAAATACTGTAGTTTCTATGAAATTTGTTGACAGCGCTGGATGTGCATTGGTGTATATACTCGTGAGCACACATGCATTTGGTATGGTGAAAAATGTGACGCAAAATAAATTGTTTGACTGTTTGGTAAAAAATTTGACCCGTCAACAACGCGAACAAAAGTGCAAATTAATTCAACTGACAAAGAACCAAGTGAACCTGAACAAAATACTAAGGATATTTGTAACTTAAGCCGACATGTATAAAAGCATAATATCTTAATTACTCAAAATATAAAAAAGTAACTAAAAATGGCAACCATATTTTAAGTTTCAGCAACCAAAAGCTGATGGTCGGCCTGGTTGCCAGCCTGGCAACCACTTTTAACAGTTAGTGTTGAGCCCTGTGCATGACTACATACCACTAGAAGGAAAGATAAGAGAAATTGTACCTTGGCCGAACAGACTCTTGAATACGAAAACGCAACAATCCAAAGACGCAGAATTAATTATCAAAGGGGCAGCTGTGGCTCAGTGGTAGAGCGGTCGCCTGCCAATCGGAAGGCTGGTGGGCAAGACACTGAACCCCGAGTTGCCCCCAATGCTGTGCATCGGAGCAGAAATGTGTGTGAATGTTTATCTGATGAGCAGGTGGCACCTTGTACGGCAACCTCGGCCACAGTGTGTGAATGTGTGTGAATGGTGAATGGTTCCTGTACTATGTAAAAGCACTTTGAGTAGTCGTTAAGACTAGAAAAGCGCTATATAAATACAGTCCATTTCCATTTCCATCAAATGATCATGAATAATTGTGCAGATCAGCTAGGTTTGCCAACATCACAACATAAAAATCCTTCCGTGGAATCCTTTGAGCGGTTTGGCAGCAGCAGACTGATTACAACATTTGAATGTTTTTCCATGGACAGTCATGGTTCTGCCAGACACTATTACTGTAAAGGCGGCAGCGCGTTCTTCCCCACTGCAACAGGCATATCACCTGTCGCCTTTGGCTTGAACTGTTTCCCATGTTTTGTAATGGTCTGTGTAGTCACCACCTCCCCCTCGTCTCAGCCAGCCATTACAAGATATCTTGGAGGCAATAAACCTGCATTCTTTGAAGCAGGCAGCTTCCGCAGCACCACAACACAGAGGCGGCTGGAGGTGGACTGCCTGCTATTGCACTGAGGGTTTGTGAGTAAGCGCTGAGTCACGGCGCGAGAACAGAGAGCTATACCTGTAGAGCAACAATGTAAGCGGTCTTTAAAAGAAGGATAGTAATTTTCACTTTCCGCGCAGAGAGACGGCAGGCCCCCTCTGGCTCTTTGAATCACAGAGTGGCGTCACTGCTGGAGCAGGAAGATGCACCGGCAGCCAAACAAGTCCCACCACAGGACGGAGCCAAGGGCGCGGCGGGCCAATGCTCAATAAACACACAAGCAAAGGGCTCAAATAAAAGGAAGTGAAATGACAAGGCAAATATATGAACTGGACAACACACAAACAGAAGCTTGCAAAGACAGATTGACATGTGCACACACAAACTCATACACAGACACACAGGGGTACACATAAGGAAAAGTTCAAATTAAAAGGATAAAGGATTAAAAAAGGAGAATGGAAGGTAAAAGAAGAGTAGAGGGAGTGGAATTAAAAAAAATAAAAAAATAATAAAAAAAAAGTTAAAAAGGGCTTTTTCATTTCATCAATTGCACGGATATATGTAAAGAAATGAAAGAAGAAGATATCTAAGATATATATCAGTATATCAGGCCATAAAAAGGTGGTCAGAACATCACACACACACACACACACACACACACACACACACACACACACACACACACACACACACACACACACACACACACACACACACACACACACACACACACACACACACACACAAATGTGTCGTCCATGCCCATGAGGTGTCTCCATGAGGAGTCCAGGCCAGACGGAAATGAGCCCTCTGTTATTTGGACCGAGTGTTGTCATTAATTCTGTCTGCATCAAACACAGCACATGTTATTTACACTAAAGACCACAATCTGGCTTTGAAGGATTCTGAGCATGAGCGTATGTGTGTGTGTCTGTGTGTGTGTGTGTGTGTGTTTGCGTGGGAGGGGGGATTTTTCCTCTCCTGTTAAGTCACCACAGTGACTTCGGAGTGCTAAACAGCTTTGTTCTTCTCAGCGTTTCTGCACCTTTTTTCATCTCTTCAATCTATTTTTCTTTTTCTCCAAGCCGGGTGTCTTTGCTGGGTTTTGCTATGTCGTGTTTCGTCTTGTCACAGCCACTCTGGCTAACCAAACACTGGATTTTCTCCTCAGCGACGACATAACCTCCAAAGGGTTCCTACACATTTAGAAACTGAACTCAGAACTCTCGATTTGATGTGATGTGCAGCCCTTAGATTGAAACATATAAGTCCAGTTTATTACAAACTGGGTCCTCATCATCGCTATCGGTAATATTAAGATTGTGCTCGCAAAGTTAAATGAGATCTTGGTACATGCTAATCCTAAACTTCTGTGGACAGTGCACTTTTGGACAGTGAAAGTAAGTAAGTAAAAAACTGCTGTTGGGAGCATTTTTAAAGATCATAATGAACAGCTTTAGTTTACACTTCAGGCCTTCTTTGCTTGTAAATATTTAGCAGTGTGTAAGATGGAAACCACACCATCTCTGAAACAATCTAGACTCTTCAGGAATGATGCTTATTTTCTCCAACATGTTTGGAAATCACACAGTGAGGTTGTAAGAGGCTTTGATGCTCCATTTGTCATGAAACCAACGGAGCTCATAAATGGCCGTGGAAACTTTCAATTCAGCCATGAAAAACACCCCAAACTGGCACGGTCTGGGTTTCTTCTACCCGCCTGCAGTTACACGGTTTTACAGCTGCAACAAGTGCATGTCTGAGAGGGCGGGTCGCGTTGGTGAGACTGCATGTTTCAGTCTGCCACTTTAAAGAGTTGTGTTTTATAACCAAACACAAGAATGTTTTTGTCTTGGTGTAAAACGGTTTATTTACGCGCCGAAGATGTGAAAGTAAAAACAAAAGCATTTGCGAGTTTCTGAAATATGATGCAAAACACTCGGCGCTGACAGTGATTGACAGCTGTACTCCCGCCCCCCGATGTTGCACAAAATGTAAATGCAGCCATTATGTGGAGACAAGCAGGTCTCATTAAAAACTTGACACGCTCAATGATAAATCATCACAGTGGGAAATTACCAGCAGTCACAGCAGATATGATGACAGAAAAATAGGAGTGTTCACTCTTGCAACTAACCATTACGCTGAAGTCCTGTTCTGTTCCTAACATCTACAAATCTCTTTCTGTTTCACAAGATGACACTCCTATCATTTAAAGCCAGATCTATTTTCTGAACTGCTTCAATTTCTTACATTATTTTTCTAAACTTGCTAAACTTGTATTGACAGGCCCTTTACGTTTAATTCCTTAACACGACTCAGTGACAGTAAGGAGGCATTTCGGTTTGCTGTGATTTGACATCAAGGCTAAATGCACGCACATTGAGCCACTAGACTCAAAGCAGACTGTCAACATGTTTTTGTTGCAAAGATCCAGATGTTTTCCAAATCTTCATTTCCTTGACTGGATTGGACGAGACTCTTCAGTGTCCAGTAGGATTCAAATGACTTTAAGTTGCGTTTAATTACACTGTTGCTTCAGATAATTCCTTCACAATGTCAAATGTTGTTGAGAAAAAAATAAATAAAAAAAACTGCATCAGTCATTCTGTGCAATTCAAGAACTGTTCCAAACCCTGGACGTTGTCAAATTATTCCTCCACACCATACCAGCCTTTCCTAATCTGCATAGAAACCCCCCCAACACTTGAATCAAAGCGTGGCACTTTTCCCCCGCTGTCTGGCTCGCTAATGTTTTCCAGGCTAGAATCAGTTGCTTATTCATCCCCTCTTCTTTCTTTTTTGTCCTCGAAAAGGGAATTTTCACCTGAGTCAGGATAAAGCTGTGTAGACGGAAACACCCGACCTGAGGCCGCTTGTCTGCCTACGCCTCCTCATCCCGGACTGAGTCCTGAGGCTTACCCCTCGGCTCCTCATCCGTTGAGTGGAATTACACAAACAAAAGGGAGAGTCACAGGTTTCAAATGTACAGGAACCGATGAATAACCTCCAAAAAGCACCAGGGCAAAGCGGGCTCCAACACATGACTGACAGGTTCTTTGTTATTTGGAGACTGATTATTGTATCGGCGGTGACAAGAACAAAAAAATCTGCTGTAAAACAGTGAAGTTACGAACAGCAAATATACATAATGATTGTTTCTCTGAATGTTTCATTTAAACATTAGGCGGAAATTGAAAGGTTGGCATCGAAAAAGCGAGTCTGATTAGACTATCAAGCTTGGTTAATTGACGGCTTTCTTTATATGTAATGAACTAGGAATCACCTTTAAATAAAATAGCTGACTAATGTTTTAAGATGGGTTGTTAGTTTTGGCAGGAATAAACACACAGTAGGTTGTTTTTCTGCATGAACTGAGATGTGACATAACATGACTCCGCAGTTGCACAATGTGGAAAACTGAAAAGTGATGAAATGTTTTTTACTGATATGCTGTATGCAGGTGTACAGGTGTGCAGGTGTGTGTGTGTGTGTGTGTGTGTGTGTGTGTGTGTGTGTGTGTGTGCCAAGGAGAGGCAAAATGTATCCATTGTGGTTCATAAGCTGAACAGGAACGATGACCTGGGTTAGACTGTTGTCCGTAGAGAGTAAAGTAACTCACTAGACAAAATGAGCCAGTGTCTGGTTGGAGGTGAATTCCCTGCTGAGGCAGCGTCTGTCAGTCATCTGGCTACATCTACTGGGCTGACTGGCAAACTTCAACTTTACTTGCCAGAGTCCAAAGACTCCAAATTTACGGGCCAAACTAAAAATGAAGTTGTAAAATCATCGTGGAGGGGGAAAACTTAAAGTCGTGTTGGTTGGGGGTGTGTGTGTGTGTGTGTGTGTGTGTGTGTGTGTGTGTGTGTGTGTGTGGGGCTGTGTGCTACCTGGTATATCCTGAAGGGAATGTATCTGAAGCCTCCCTCCTCGGTGGGATATTCCATCAGCTTCCTGTTCATGGCCCAGAACTGGTCAAACTTATCTGTGACAACACAAACACACACACACATAGGTCAGCAATTGTAAAACGTCCCAATGATTAGACATGTTGATTTGATAGTATCTTCAAAATCCTTCTTTCTAGTCTGGAAAATGGCTGCATTTTAACACTGTCATCGGTCAATCGGATTCTCTGTTTATAAGTAATAGAAGACTAGCGACACAAACAATATTTAGCTTATCTTCCACATAACGTGATGATCATTGGTACCAATGGAAATGTGTTTATAGCACTGTGTATCAAAAGCAGTGAAGTGCTGAACGATTTGTTGTCTTGTTTACCTATTCTTTGATTCTTTGGGCCCTATTTTAACGATCAGAGCGCACGGCGTGAAGATCATGGCGCAGGTGCGTTTAGAGCGTGTCCAAATCCACTTTTGCTAGTGATGCCGGAAAAAAGGGTCCGTGCGCTGGGCGCATGGATCAAAAGGGTTGTACTTAGTGTCTTCATTAATTCATAGATGTGTTTTGGGCATAACATGCAATAAATCAGAGCGTCATCTCCCATTCCCTTTAAAAGCCAGGTGCGTTTGAACCTTGGCACATTGCTATTATGATGGTGGATTTGCACCGTAATATTTTTATTTGTAATCTTTTGCATGTGTGCGTGCTGCTGCGCTTCCCTATGTGTGTGTAACAAGCATAGTGTGCGCACGCTGTGCACGAGCCTAGGAGCATTTTACTAATGCGCTGTTAAAATAAGAATGAAATGCTGCGTTATTGACTTTAGACCAGGTTTTTGTTGGTCAATGGTGCGCTCACTCTCCACTGCCTCAAGATAGCAATACGGCAAGAATGCAGCTGAACACACCTCCCTGTAAGACCAGCACGCCCATGGGCGCACAGATGGGCGCAGGTGCATTTGCTATTTAAACGATGCTGCGTCGGTCTTAAACTAGCAAAGACACTTGTGTCGGGATTTTGCGCTGCGCCGGGCCCTTTGTGTCAGTGTCCTTACTATCACAGGAACTTGAACCTTGGTCCTACGGTTAAAGGACGGCCGTTCATCACCAAAAATGATTCCACCCGGCATGTGCTGGTTTCAAAACCTCCGTCTCCCTCGCCTCTCGCTTTCACATAAACCTCCTGAAAACATTTCTGTTTTCTCTCTACTGGATGAAAGTACGAGCCATCCCTGTTTCTCTCTCTGTTTCTGGTCTCATTTTGGACGTGAAAGTTTTGGTTTCGAAAAGGTTTCACCTCTCACTTTCATGTGCCAAAAGGTGAGACCAACTCCTTGTGTTTGATTAGTTCATAGATATTCTCCGTTTCTGTGTTTAATGTAGTTACAGATAGTTCGACAGCGTGAACCACACCCTGAACTTTTCAAAACAGTTCACAGAATCATCCATTAGTCTCCCTAAATTAATATGTTTTCTGTTCTTGTATTAAGCTGTGCCACTGTTCTCTCTCTATTAGTTTCAGGGGGAAAGTGGAAGAGAGATAAGCAGCTGAAGTGTTGTGGGTTTGCCTGCAAACCTGTTCAAAACATTCTCAGTGCCACGTCCACAGTTTTGACAGTTGCATGACAATTAAGTACTAAGCACAAATTATCTCCAGTTAGTTTCCTGGCCACGATTTGCATTGCATTGCATTAAGTTGACTTTCTTGTCAACTTCGTTGTGAAATGAATATCTTATCTATCTATTTATCTTTACTTTCACAAACAGCAGCTTAACATCGGGAGAAAATGCCGTAACAGAACTAAAGAGATAACAAATGTGTAAGAACCTAATTCATGTAAAAAAAAACATTTTCTGTCTTAATGTCTTAATATGAGAGCACACTATACCACACAGACAAATACAGTGTAACAACAATATGTGTCAACTTGAGGCATTCACACATGTAGGAGTGCTGTTGACATTTTAATAAAAGCATGTCTGTTACGTGGCTTGTTCTTTAAACAATGGATAATACATTTTTTAAAACAGGTGGTTTTGATCTGTGTAGGTCTTCATCAGGGTTAAAAAAAGAACATATAATTGAATATGTTTATAACTAGAACAAAAATAGTAAATAATAAATCAGTTTGTCGAGCGACAGAAAATGAATCTGTTATATTGTTTGAGTTATTTAATCAAGCAAAAATGTCAAATATTTGCAGGTTTCAGCTTATCATAAGTAAAGACATGCTGCTTTTTTTCCATTTAACATCATTTTAAATTGAATACATTTTTGCTCCATAGTTTGGACCCAAAAAAAGAAGACATTTGAAGGCGAACTGAACTGATGAGCATTCTTTCACAATTTTAACATTTAATAGACTAAATGACTGATTGTTTATTCGCAAAAGTAACCAACAGATGAATTGATATTGAAAATAATTGTGAGTTGTAAACCTATAAGTAACATCATTTAACAGAAACTAGACTTACTGTGTGCTAATAATTACCAACTCAAAAGGAGGAGAAGTACGACAATTATAGATCAAAACAAGGTGACATATTTATAGCTAAGTGACCCAGAGTGCAGTGACTGGTGACCAAAGTGTTTATCGTTGCCGTGTTTGATCACTTTGACCTGCAGATATTCCAAGAATCTCACACCACGCATTGAGTTTGGCTTTTCAAAGACAAGCTCAAACCCCAAACTTAGGAATCCATCCCACACACCCCCGAGGCCCCCCCCAGCTCCTACTCCCACATCACAAGCTACAAATGCTTCAGCCCCGCTGCCCCAGCTTCTCCTACACAAAACCACCGCAATCACAACCAAGAGTCAATAAGAAATCAACCTGTCTCGACAGATGGGTGGAAACGGAAAGGGAAGCTGGTGGGTGGTTTTAGGTGGGAGACGTTTTGGAAGTTGTGGCTTCAAAGACTACTATCAGAATAAAGGCAGATGTGTGCGTGTGCGTGTGCGTGTGTGTGTGTGTACAAGGAAACAAGGAAGGAAGTGAAGTCTATTTGGTTGTATTCTTTGTCTCTTTGAAAGCACCACACCTACACATGAGTGCATCTTTTGCAAACAACTATAAAAAATAAATTGTGTGCTAGCCAATAACATTAAATATGATTGCACAAAGTGTGTGTGTGTGTGTGTGTGTGTGTGTGTGCATGTGCAAGCATGCGTAAAAGTGTGCAAGCTACGGGGCTACAACATATGTACATGAGTGAATGTGTGTGACTTCCCCAACAGCTGCTTGTGGTCTTTCTTCTTTGAAATGTGTGTGTGTGTGTGTGTGTGTGTGTGTGTGTGTGTGTGTGTGTGTGTGTGTGTGTGTGTGTGTGTGTGTGTCTCACCGTTCTGCAGGCCCATCCACAACTGTTTGTGGTCTTTCTTCTGCATGTCGTTGACGACTTGGCTCTTGTGCTTCAGAGCGTCGGCCTCCTTGATGCTGGACATGAAGTGAGCCTCGATCACAGAGTTGGACGGACAGTGGAGCAGGTCACGATCTGGAAAATTCTGACACATGCCCGAGAGAAACATTTTATTTCAAGCTGCATTCTCGGTGTGTTTTTTGGCCACTAAGGGGGAGGAAGAGCTTCACAACAAGCTTGCTGACAAACAATTGTTTATTCACACATCCACTTTAGCAGACACGGAGCTACATTACTATTTAATGGAGTTATTTGTTTTCACGTGATAATGTGCGTAATATAATGTCCAATATTCAGTCTTGTTTCTGCTCTGTTTTGGTCTGCACCTAATCTGGAAATCCAGACCCAAATCCGAAAGATTAAGGGTCTGGCACTGAGTAATGAAAATGGCCCAACTCGAGGGGCGGCACCAAGCATGCATTTGAAAATCTCACTGCACACAATTGGATAACACTACGACCAATCACAACAATACACGGGGTGACGTATCCAGAGCCCCATACGCTTAGCTACCACCGGAGCTAACTGGTAGATTAAACTGTCGTCATCTGTTTAGCTCGCCTCTGGCCCGCCTATATCAGCTACACCGATGTGATTGGTGCAGCTCTGCTACAAGGGCATAGTTAATGAGCATCAGTGACTCGCTGATCAAATTCAAATTGTGCTCTCGCGAGAACTCTGGATTTCCAGGGTAGTCTGCACCAACTCTTGAGGGAAATATCTGGCTCTTTAGCAGCCAGATGTTCCACTTTCTAGTGGTTAACTTTGTTTGAGCTGCTAACTAAACTTTGAGTACACGTGTCATTTGTTTCACTGTTTATATACAAATACTCACTAATGGAGCTTTACATGATTTATGTTTTTTGAAGTTTAGAATACAGTTTAACACAAAATACATACAATTTACAGATAAAGACAGATACAGTATTGTGGATACTGTACATGAACACACACACACACACACACACACACACACACACACACACACACACACACACACACACACACACACACACACACACACACACACACACACACACACACACACACACACACACTCTGGTTGACTTTTACCTTAAAGTGCACAGTGATGCTCCAGGGTAAGACGGTGTTGGACGCATGGAGGTCAAACAGAACTCCAATTGGATAGTGCCTGGAACCAGGAAACGCAAACAGGAAATCATGTTACTTACAGTACAAGTGTGACTACCCAGAGGCATCGCCTGTTTTATCAGCCATTTATGGACTGACATCCAAATGAAATGTTTTACTCCTAAACACTGTGGATCTGTTTTCAAAACAATGTGACCTACAATTTCCAAAAAACATTTTGTAGCTACGGTCTTGAAATTATTAAGGGTCTTATAATGAGCAGAAGACAAAATTGACGTCAGTTTTTCGTCATCTTTCGATGTTTGTTTCTCTGGATGCCGTGTGTAAACTTCAGTCAGTCAGTTTACATTTCACTCCAACATTTCTATTTGTCACTTCCTGTGTTTCAGTCAACAGGGATTTGATGCTTTTCTTATCACAGCCTCAAATCAGATGAGTGTATAGTCATGGTCAATCCCACTCACTTATAATGTTAGTCATTTAGGTCTAGTTCCCATAAAGCCAACAAGCCGAGTTCTACGAAATCTGTAAATTAAGAAATGTCAAAACTAACTAACTGACTAACTCCCATTACAGGTTACCAGACCTTAAAATAATGTCTTAAAAATGGTTCGTTTGTCCAACCAAACCAAAGGTGTTACACATTTACAATGAATAATAATTTGCAATTAACAATAAGAAAAGAAAAAACAGCAGAACGTCACATTTGAGTGGATGAAACATCCAACTGAATGAATATCAACACTGACATACGTATGTATCAGGAGGTTTGTTATTTTTGTTACTGGAAGTGTAGTCTCGCTTTGCCAGACCCTCCTTCAAAGCGCGCTGAAGGGGGGACTGGCTACTCCACATAGCATTCGGGGATGGGAGGAAAACGTGCTCTGGTTTAATGGCATTTCTTTAAACCAATCACAATCGCCATGGGCGGTGCTAAGCTCCCCACAGAACTGCTGCAAAATGTCATGGGAGAGAAAACTCAGATTCGACAGGTAGTCGGCTAGCTGTCTCAATTTACCCTGCAGAGATCTGAAGAGCAGTCAAAAATAGTCCACATAAATCCACCAAATTTAAAATTCCAACACAAAGAAAGTGGAAGGAAACGAAAAATACACGCATTCGGCGGAATTTCCTGCAGCACCGGAGCAATCCCGGAACTGGAACGTCAAGGATATAGACTACTGGTAGTGTGATGCTACAGTACTATAGACCAGGCTCTTCATCATCTGTGTTGCAATACTGACACCTTGTGGCTGAACTTTGTGCCTGCTGGCTGTTAACTGGCTGTACTGCTGATCTCAGCAGACAGGCAGGTAAGAAACTAACTTGGTGCCCATGGTAAACGGCAGCTGATGGTGCTTGGAGTTGCAGGTTGTGTGAATACACCGTTATGATTCTGACTGTGTATGGCATTTGTTGGAGACTGCGGATGTTTGTACTTGAGGCAGTACAACAAGGTACACAAACAAGGTGGAGAGTATTAAAAGTCTCATGAAAATGAGTTTAAACGTTTGGGGAAATAGAAACTAGATTTATTTTCAAGCTGACGCACAACACACAACAATGAGAGAGGGTTCCTGCTGATGGTGCTAAGTGTAATATGGTGCACATTTTATAATGGGGAGGGTTTGCCCAAAAGCATTTTACTGGTACATTTCTACAAGAACAGGGAAATAAATAAAAGAAGATAAGAAGAGAATGAGATCTGATAAATAAAATTACACTTACCTGTTCTACTTATTTGGCATACATACCACCAAACAATACGACCAAGGACACAAGGTAACACTTTCACCAATGTACCAACTCATAATGCATTCACACATACCCAACCTTTCCCCTGAGAGAACTAGCAAAACCAGTTCATCCAACTACCGTTCTCTCACCATTTCAGTGGCGTCCCCTCGTACTCCAACCACATCTCCTCCACGTCATCGGTCCTCACCACTTTGTGGAAGTGTTTCTTCACCTTGTCTGTAACCAGAGTCAAGTAGCTCACCCTGGGTAACAACAGCTGAGAGAGCCAAGAGGAGAGAAAAAGATATGAATGATCAAGCATTACATAAAAAGAGACTATTGACATGCTATCCTTCATAGGCAAAGTGCTTACATCACTGTGGTAGAGAGCTGCAAGCAGAAATTTGCAGTGGAAGTGGCTGTGCTAAATGTGTTTATATAAAATTATAATAATGCTGAGGCAAGATCTTCAACTTGCTCTGTGTTGTCTTTAGTTTTTTTTAGTCTCCACATGGGATTTACGTAGCTCCCAACATATATCTTACAATGGAGGTGCACATAAGCTAAAGTGTGCTTTAAACACCCTGTAATGCACAAAAAAAAACACACTCGCAGACGATCGCTTCTTCTGGTCTGACCATAGCTTTAGAGGCTACAGCTCCTAAAGTACAACGGAGTATTGTGTGGGTATTGACCTAAAGCAGGAGCCTTGAGTGAAAAGCCTCTTTCTCTTCCAGCCAGTCGGCCACTATTCAATATGAGCAGCTACCAGACTGACAGAGACAGTGTGCATTGAGAGCAATAGTGTGATAAATCAATTAACAATGATGCGGGTATCCCCTAAAATACATCACAGAGAGCGTCCTGACAGGGAACATCACTGCCTGGTACAGTAACAGGAACAAACAGGACGGCAAGGCCCTGCAAATAGGGGGCTGTTCGGCTGAACATACAATAGATTGTGTCCTACCATGCCTAAAGGATTTTTACACCAGGCGTTACAAGAAAAAGGGTAGGAGAATTATAAAAGATCCAAACGACTCAAGTAACAGCCTTTTCTCCATGTTGAGGTCGAGTAGAAGGTAGCAGACACACCAGGCCAGAATTTAGGAATTTAGGAATTTAGGAATTGAAGCTCAGGAGAAGCTTCTCGGCGCAAATGACAATTCAAATTGATTGATAACATTTATAGTGTATTTTCTCAGTAGAAGTTACTTTTCATCTGCTGATGAAAAATACAGGACACAGTGTTTTGTAATATGCTAAACATGAAGTCATCTGGTATGTCCCTGTATTCATCCTTATTTACTGATGTGAAATACAGATCTGTAGGCTCAGATGGGGCTTCCAGGAAGCATAGAGGTAAGTGTCTTAACATGAGTGGCAGCCAAAAGTTAGGTCTGGCCTCAGGGTGTGTGGCTATGCGAAGTCAGAGAGCAACTGCACTTACATAGTAGGGCTCGGCCTCTCTCTCTGTAACCTCATCCTGGTTGAGAATGAAGCAGGTGGGGATCCGGCCGAACCACACGTCTCTCAACACGTCCTTGTCATCTGCCATGCTGTTCCTGCTCCCAGTGGCACATAAAGAATAAATTCCCCAAACACAAAGACAGACTCCGAGGTCCAATGGAAGACAGCTTCCTGCAGTTAACAACATAGCAGAGCAGACAGGCATGCATGCATGCATTAATAAAAACCATTGGCAACACAGTCCACAATACCACAATAAAGTAAACAGTACAACATAAGCTAGTTTCCACACTAACTCAGCTTTAGGTAAGCCGCATATGGCTTTATTAATTCGTCAGGGGAGCTATTACCACGTTATAGTCCGGGAGAAGAGAGCGACTCACCTGGTAGACTTTCAAAACTGTCAAACTACGCAGGTGTAATGCAGAAACTGACATTAGCTTGAGGGCTAGGTAAGCTAACTTAGCTTGTGAAAACATAGCTAAGAATGGTTTACAATAAACAAATGGGCTTGCTTCCCGGGTATTGTTTTTACTGTCCACTAATAAAAATGCCTTGTGTGCGAGGAAGAGATGTTGATATGTGAGAAACCCTTACTTTTTGTCGATGTTTTGCAGTCGGCTTTAATGGAAGAAGGGCCGTGACTGTCGATGTTGTCATTCCCCTGCTGTCACCGGAAAAACGGCTGAAAACCCCGTTCACCGCAAAACAGCCACCCCTGGCGGACAGCTGTCTTTACTGCACCAACGACGAACATTAATAAAGTAGCAATGTTTCTGAAATGAATGTTTACGCTCGAAATAACTTACACGTTTTAACACGACTGTGGCTTATATATTGTCACATAAAACTATTGGATTTGTAAACCTATTTGAAGACAATGTTGGTAACACGCAGTAGAGGGCAGCAATGCGCCATTGTAGGGCTCTAGTCTACCCTTTATCCATAAAAGAAAGAAAGAAGAAAGAGCGGGATTGGTCAGAGTCAGGGTAAGACTGCCAGAGTAAGCCAATCAGAGGCAGAGTAAGGCAGGGTAGGGCGGGACATGTCTTCAGGAAAAAATACTCCGCTTTACGGGGCTGTTTGGATTTTGTTGTGGCTCTTAGTCTAGTATCTTCAAGAATGGATAACATTTTGGAGGTGGATAACCTAGAAATGCGTCTTCGGGAGCTGGAGAGTCGTATATACGGGGAGAGAAGAAACAAAAGTGGAAAACCCGTCAAGGTTCGCTCAGACTAATGTAGCTATATCCTGAACGGGTGGGGGGGCTAATAAAAAAGCTAGCCTGCTGCTAGCTTAGCAGAGCTAACGATAGCTCTGTCAGTGGGATTGAGTAAACGCCCTTTCTATTTTATGCACATTGGCTTTGCAGCAATAGCTAGATGTTAATAGAAAAGCATAGCAAGCTGTAATTTATGCTGCCATGACGGTGTATTGTATATGATTATAGTCATGCCTATAATCAATAATGCAAAAGTATCAATCGATAAACAATTAGATGTGATGTACAAAAACTGGAGCTAGTTTTAGCTTAATTAGCTGTTGCTACTAATCAAACAATGATCTAACCAGGGCACTTCTGTAGTCCTACACAACAAGTGTTTTAAACCGGTTTCATATAATTTTACGTTGACAATGGGTTTTGGACAGTTGCTCTGAGCACAACAAGCATATTTAAGTAATAACAATGGACACTCTTGGGAGAAAGAATAAGTAAATAATTGGGATAAAATAATATAGCCTCTAAGAGAAAAATATTATTATGGATGTAATGTATAGCAGGGAGAGGTAGTCATTAAAAGTAAAGGCACAAATGATGGTCACTGCGATGTATTAGCTCAGGGTTGAGTTTGATACTTCACTGACATGAACAAAAGTCACTGGTTTCCTGGAATTTAGGAAAACGTATT
This sequence comes from Perca schrenkii, assembly GCA_025617405.1. Classification (NCBI taxonomy): domain Eukaryota; kingdom Metazoa; phylum Chordata; class Actinopteri; order Perciformes; family Percidae; genus Perca; species Perca schrenkii. The sequence goes on from CM046792.1 coordinate 33,163,272, forward strand.
TATCAGTCGGAAATTCTGGGGTATGCTTTAATAATTGTCAGCAATAATCTTAGGTGTACATATTTTGTAGCAAATTGGCCAAACATATGGTATGGTCCTTTTGAGCCAGTTAATGCAGCGTGTTAGCATCATATGATGTGATGGAACACTTTTAACTTACAAAGGAGCATTGTATTGATTAGTGATGGCGAACTGAAGCTTTCTGAAGCAGTGAAGCTTTCAAGCCAATTGTATCTAAAAAAGGTTCACTACTCGAAGCTTCAGAACTCTATGAGGACCTCTGGTGGTGAAGTTAGGGATAGCATTGTGTCACAAACTGTTTCACAGTTATTAGCCATGAATGTCTTTAGAGTAGCCTAAGCCCGACCCAACCCGAGCCAGTGCGCGTTGTGTCCAAGCCCGGCCCGACACATTAACTGGAATTATGCGTGCCGCACTTAATGCACTCGACAAAGCCGACACATGTCAGGCTATGTCACTGCCCACGACTTGTTTAAAATGGTTCCATAGCCTACCTCCGACTTTCCTCCAAACTTGCTCAACGGTAATTCTCCTATTTCTGATTATAACATAGCTTTCTCCCCACCCAATTAGGCTATAGTAGCCTAAAAAACACAAAAGCTTGATCAAGGGCCCGGCCCGGCTCGGCTCGGCCCAGGATAGTGACGGAAAATAACGGCCCGGCCCGAAAGTCGGGCGGGCTTGGGCTTGGGCAGAGAATCTAAACTCTACTTTAGAGTTGAAGATGAATACATTTTGAGTATGAATTCATTGATAAATAAATAATGACATAAATAACTAAGCCTATGTGGGACCTTGCATGAATAAAAATGTAATTGCCTTCTCCGCCCAAAAAAAAGAACTATAAAGTTAGGATTTTGGTTGTGAACTGTCTTGTGTTTTAAAACAAATACATCAATTTGGGAGGGAAATGAATGAAGAACACATTGCACACACATTTCTGTGATTAGGCCTACGTAGCCTAGAGCAACATTGTCTCCTCAGCCAAATAGGTGAGATAGGCAGTGCAGAAGGCGCTCTAAACTCTCTTTTATAAACTCTCTACTATAAACTTGGCTACTCGCTATGAACTTTCTACTGGCTACACTTTCTTACTGGCTATAATAATCTCTATAGTCACTATAACTCTCCTGACTCTGTTGACTCTCCTACTGCAACAACCCCAGCCCCGTGTCGCGCTGCTCGCGCAGCTTTTGAATTCAACTTCGAAGCAGTGACGTGGGTGTGTGTGAAACGAAGCTTCGGACGTCACTGGTCACGTGATTATCCCAAAACGAATCAAGCTCCGATACAAAGCTTCATTCCAAATTGGTTCATGTTTTCGATACATGCCTCGAAGCAGGTGGTTCACGGGTAACATCACTAGTATTGATAGATGTTGTATTTGCATGGGGGGGAGTGCTAGCTGTTGTGTCCTGCTTAAAACGTGTTTTTTTGTTTCTGATAGTTGACTGAAGTTGACCTTAAGTAGTAGAGAAATAAAATATGCTCAGTCATGTACTCAGAATGAGATACTGTGATTGTGCATAAGCATATGGCCATGCTTGGCCTGCATACTGCAATTTCTCATGTTCCTTTTGAATGTAATAAAACTCCATTCCTTAAAGGCAGGACACACTTGAACTTGAGATTTTGTGCGATATCTAGCCTCATATATATATATATATATATATATATATATATATATTGCCCAGCCCTACTTTCATGTACACTTGTTAAACACTAACATTGAATCTAATGACTGTCCTTTGTCCTGCAGTGCGCTGAGTCTTTGGCCAGGATTCAGGCTGGTCTGACCAATACGGCCAACAAGAGAGAACGAGTGAAGATCCTGCACAAGAAGAGTGAGTCACACGCTGCGTTGTATATCCATCCTCACAGCCTGGATTACAGGCTTGTTTTAACTGTTTATCTACAACATTGTTATTTTTTTCTTGGCATTTTGCTTTTATTTCCTTTATTTAATGGTCACTGTATAGATAGACAGGGAAACGCGGGGAGAGGGAGGGTTATGATGTGCAAGAAAGCAGTGGTAGTATGCAACTAAGTACATTAACTCAAGTACTGTACTTAAGTATAAATTTGAGGTACTTGTTCTTTACTTGAGTCTTTTCTTTTCATGCTACTTTCTACTTCTACTCCGCTACATTTCAGAAAGAAATATTCTACTTTTTACTCCACTACATTGATCTGACAGCTTTAGTTACTAGATACTTTACAAATGAAGATATTTGCACACAAAACACATGTAGTTTATAAAATATGATGTTTTATTATAAATTAAACTACCCAACAATATAACGGCCTACAAGTCCAGCTGAAATGATTAGACCATTAAACACTTAGTTGATTGACACAACTGTTCGGATTGTTTCCAGTTTCTAAAATGGGAGGGTTTTTTCTGCATTGAATACTTTTACTTTTAATACTTTAAGTTCATTTTCCTGATGATACTTACATACTTTTACTTAAGTAATATTTTCAATGCAGGACTTTTACTTGTAGCAGAGTATTTTTACAGTGTGGTGTTAGTACTTTTACTTAAGTTAAGGATCTGAATACTTCTTCCACTACAGCAAGAAAGATCCCCTGGCCCGGAGTTGAGCTATGGCGTTTATGTAGTATGTGCATTAACAATTTGGCCACGGGGCTCCTCTAAATATTGTAATATTTTAGAAACTTAGGTCATTCACAGGGCCCACTGAACATTTTAAAAAAAACATTAAAAAGCTGACATAAGATGCAAAAAATGCTACCAAGTGCATTTCTGAAATTCCAAATGTCATCCTGTAACAGTGCTTGCAGGAATGTTTCTGTAGTCCGACTTTAGACTGTTGGGTGAGTCTGTAATCCTAATTATTGGTGTTGTGGTGCAGTTGAGGACCTGCTGAAGTACCTGGACCCCCAGTTCACAGACCACATCTCTGTACCGGATGCCATGAAGCTGGAGTTCATTCTTGCTGGTAAGAACTAGTAGGCCTGTAACAATTATTACAGAATTATCTTATTGTCATTTTTTCTTTTTCTTTTTTTAAATAATTGCGGTGTCTTTCTTTAACCGCAATTAATTGCTGCAATTAGCTAAGCTATCAAGGTGTATGACTGGTAATTGTTGATTCAGTTTAGATTGTAATTAAATAAATGATTGGTCAGACTAAATATTTTTATTATTTAAATTGTTCGTTGTTTGCACTTGACCCTACACGTTCATAGCAACAAAAATGACAAGTAGGGGATACAGAAAAATGTTTTTTATGATAATAAAGAGTTATGATAAAAATGAGGCGTGGTTTACTTCATAGGCTGATTAGTTGTGTTATGGTTTTATCTTGGTCATATAACTGCTATAAAACCACAAGAATACTTACATATTTTTTAAGTTGACTGAAAGAAACAATTATTTCTTAGACAATTAATTGTGCACCATAATTTGGAATTGTTACCGCTCTGAGAATCAAATAAAAAATCATCAGTCGATAAAGAATCATCTGTAATCAAAATGATCTCAGATAGTTTCTTTATTTTAGGCTTATATTATAAAATTATTGTATATGAAGCCGCATTGTATTTGTAATTCTGATGCTTAATGCTATAAATGTGCAATGCAATGTTATATTGTGTCAAGTTATCACATGACCTAATAATCATTTTATTGTGGAAGGCTAAAAGAGTAGCTCACTTCTGATTCAGAAACTCACGGTGATGCTGTTGTGTGTTTGTCTGCCCAGAGGAGGACTTCCTGCTTTCCCAGGCTGCTTTGCTGGAGCAGGTCAGCAACACACAGCCGCTGCTGGACAGCACGTACATCCGAGGTGAGCGTCACTTGGCAGGAAAGTAAGCAAAGCCAGGACAGAGCCAACATCGGCTCTGTGGTTTTAAGTAACTGACAGTAAAGTAGGAAGGAGCTCATGTTTTATGCTGATTGCCTGTTTGATAGCAAAGTGTCTCAACATGAAGAAGGGTTACGGTTTAGCTGAAGTTTGTTGGACATTTTGGCTTTTTTTTGTTTTAAGCAAGAAATCTATCAAATTAATATGTTTATTTGCTAGAAGGATGTCTGAGATCCCGGACTTTAAACCGCTGCTAAATTGTATCGTCATGTTTTGTATGAAATGTAAACCCACAAAGTTTAGTGCTGAAAGGGGATTGAGCTCAGCTGGATGCACTCAGGTTATCGTGTAGGGAACATTTGACCCAGTTCATCATAGAATTTACTTTGTGTTGCTTTTTTATTTCCAAAATACCATCACTACTACCTTACAGTATCAGCCACTTCTAATACATTTTGTTTCCATTTATACCATTTTCTTTGGATGCAGTTTCCCTCCACACGATATTCGTACCATGTAACAATGTGATACTGTCAGCACTACACACATTCTGCAGTATTTATTAGCAGCGTGTCATTCATTCTGACTAGTGAAGTTTGAACATGATTTAAAGGACAATTCCATTGCAAAACGAACCTAGGGGTAATAACAGATGTGTACCCACTCGATCGCTCTCTGGGACATGTTTACTTGCTAATCAAATGTGTTTGTGGCTTGAAACAAGCTAGCGCGGATCACTGATTAGCTTACAACGCTAGGATATGGGGCACAGGGACACTCAAATTAAATCGCTATTTAATACCACTAAAAAAGCTCAAAATATCACCAAACTTCAACAGTAGCATAATGAGGGTCCCTAAATGTTAACCGAACTTTCTAAGTGTACAGACAGTTTATTGAAAAAATAGATTATAAAGACACTCGCGTTCATGTTTACATGCGGCCGGCATCTTGAAAACCAGTCATGACTTACAACTGGCGATGCTAAATGCGTGCTATAGTCCCTGTTCAAACATGTTGTCATGCTTTAGAGAGAAATGAATGTCACTAATCTTTTGTTATGTGACTTTCTAGCCTTTTTAGTCAGTAGTGTGGTGTTTTGCGGTGGTTGTGGTCTAGCTGCTGGATCGGTAGAGGAGTGTTTATTCCATCAGGACTGTGTTAGCTGTGTGTTTCTGTTGCCCATAGATGTACCGGAACACGCCACCAAGCTGCAGCGCCTGTCACAGATTCATATCAAAGAGCAGGTAACCCCCTCTTTCTCTTTCTCTTTCTCTTTCTCTTTCTCTTTCTCCGTCTGCCTCGTTTCTCTCTTGTAAGAGTCTATCTGTTGACCCAGTGTTTGTCTCTTTAACAGGACCAAACTGAGGCTCAGTCCCTGGAAGTGAAGAAGCTCTTTGAGGAATACAACAAAATGGTACTTTTTCTCCTCTAATTTGTTTAATATCTGTCGGTACGCGATCTGTGCCGCCTGCACGATCCAATATGCACATGCACATCAATACGTAGTAGAAAACGTGATGCTTACCCTCCTCTATTTGTATCACGCATGCGTTGAAACACTTGACGGCCATGCGGCACAACTGGCGGCATATTTTTGTAGGCTACGTTTTATGTTATTCATTATGCAGTTCACAGCGGGTCTGTTTTATAAAGATATTTAAATGAAGTGCTTATTGTCACTGATCCAAAACCGTATATCGACATCTGTGTACTACGCCTTGGCGACATTGTTATTTTTGTGACCTGTAGTGTGGGGATGTTGTGATGTTTTTTAAATGTAGCTTACGCTGTGCATTACGAGGAGTTTCCGTGGTTGCCAATCCAAAATAATAAAGGAGTTGTTACATGTTACATGAACATACACCATTTTGGTTACATGCGGAATGAAGTCTGAGTTTTTCTGTCACTGCAAACCTTCAGTTTCCTCCACACTCCCCATGAAATTCCCGCAGTGCAAAGGTGCGCAAGAGTGGAACAGATCGTGCAGTGTCGTAATAGGATTATCATCTGCGCATGCGCAAACATCTTGTGCATGCGCATGTCAGATCGTGCAGGCAGCACAGATCGCGTACCCACAATAGAATTGAAATAAAAATGACCATAAGACAAAGTATTAAACACAAAAACATTCTGAAGTTCACATAATTACAAACTTATTCTTGTACTCTCTTATCTCTTGTGGGATAAAAGTAGGGCTGCAACTAATGATTATTTTCAGTCAATTATTTTCTCGATTAACCGATTTAATGTTTTGGTCTATAAAATGTCAGAAAATTGTGAAATTTGTCGATCAGTGTTTCCCGAAGCCCAAGAGGACGTCCTCAAATGTCTTGTTTTGTCCACAACTCCAAGATATTCAGTTGACTGTCACAGAGGAGAGAAGAAACTATTCACATTTCAGAAGCTGCAATCAGAAAAATATTCCTTCTTTTTTTTTTTTATGAAAAAAAAATGACTCCTTATTAATATAGTTGGCGATTCATTTAGTAGTTGACAACTAATCGATTCATCTTTGCAGCTCTAGATAAAATAATTCTAGCACATAAATACTTTTTACAATTTAGCTTTGCTTGTCTTAAACTAATTGGGGTTACATTTCACTTGAAGGTATCTACATAAGAGTGACATGACACTGTCATGAACGTGTCATAAACATTATAAACAGTCATGAACGTTTATGACATAACGCTTCTTTTAGTAAATAAAGGGTTATAGTTAGGGTTCATGTGTTGATGACAGTGTCATGTCACTCTTATGTAGATACGTAAAGTAAAGTGTTACCCTAATTTGTCTGATATACTTCTAAACTGCTGAACTTTTGGATCCACCGCCCACTGTGATGTGATATGAGATAGAAATGAAACTTGCTGCTCAGTTTATTTTTTTGTCTGCCGGGGCAAAGCTCCACCCACTGACCCCTGACCTCTGATTGGCAGATGTTCCTGCTGTCCAAGCAGTTCACCCAGTGGGATGAGACCCTGAGGAAGCTGGAGGAGGCCAAGGGCATTCGGCCCGTGGAGTAGCTCCTGTCAACATACTGATGAGGATGGTGATGATGAAGAAGAAGAAGACTGTGGCGGGAGCTTTAGATGAGACGCGTGTTCCATGTGTTGCTTGTTCTTCCACAATAAGTCCGAACAAAAGTGAGACAAAAGGATCGCAACATCTCACTCGCATGTTTAACTGCTTATCAAGTTGCCAACATTGAGTTGAATCAGGTGATGTAACATCAATACCTTAATTGCCCTCCCCAACTCCATGATATTGTTGGTTCTCAACAATTCTCGAAACCAATCTTATTTAATAAAATCTTCACTAGGAATGGAGCACACGTAAAAATGTGAAAGAACTCGGTCTCGTGTGACTGTTCATCAGTCGTCTGGAGGAACTCGCTCCCATCACGTGACGTGTGGTTCAGACAGCTCGGAGATGCTGCTGTTATTTATTTTCTGACAATAGAGCTTTTTATGTTTGCATATATCAACTCAACTTGTAACACATTCTAACACTGCCTCCCTACTGCAGGACAGTCACAAGACTTGTTGTTCTGCTCTTTACCCATGTTCTCTCTCTCTCACACACACACACACACACACACACACACACACACACACACACAGATATCCTCTTCAAGGCTTTAGATTTTCTCTCTGGATGCCTTCTGAAATGATTTGTAAAAACTTAAATTAGCTTAATTATTCTTTCCTATATTCTGGATTTAAAATGTTCTATATGTCTCCTGTCATACAGCATGACTGCTGTTAACACAATAAATATTACTTTTTTCTTTCACTTGTCCTATGTGTGTGATGTCTGTCACGTATCTGTAAACTGTTATAAACTGCAGCCAGATGTATGGCGCTCTGTGTGTTAATGCATATAGCCTAGTGGTTTACAACAGGTTCCTTTTTCACAGCTCTAAGTGTCCATGAGAAACCCACTGAAGCCCCTTCTGTTTACTCACTAAGTCATTGTGGAAAGCATCATAAAAGTGTAGGATTAGGGAGGGAGAATGTCAAAAATGTAAGTTTTGGTCAGAGAAAAAGCATGTGAATATAATGCTCTTTAAAGCATTATGGTGTATTCTCTTATTTTACTTGTTTCCTTTGCTGTGAAATACGTAAGACGCTCTTACTGTAGCTGCATATTACACTGTGTCTACACAGGTGACGTTGCATGAGCAGCAGCTCTAGTCCTCCGTCTCTGTATACTATGGTGGGAATTCTAATGTACATAGGGTGAGATCTAAAATAAAGCTTCAGTCAACAAAGTCTTTTAAGTCTTTATTCTTTGCGCAAAGAAAGTTCAGTACATCACAGAAGAGTCTGAGAGAATGAACAGAGGAACTAGACCACAGAAGCTACGTATGAAATTTACGTATGCCTTGTTGTGACAGAACTGAAAGGACAAAGGTTAGGGGAAGAAGCTGTGTGGTTATAATAGAGCGAAAAAAAGCTTGAGGTGTGAGCATATATGAGAACATCCTGACTTGACATTCTTTCTCAAACATTTGTATCAAAGTAGAAACTGCCGATGCTCCTGTGCTGTTAGACCCTGTTCTACATTAAGGAATGTATCGCCCCACTTCCTGTAATGGCCCCTGGTTATCACATAAGGAAAATGCAGAAGAGAGCAAGACACACTGAGAGGGTTAACTGAGGGAATACTTGTAAGCCGGCGCCATTGTTGAACCACCCTTCATTTTCCCTTATGTACTTCACCGCCTCTTTTGCACTGATTCTGAGTGGGTTGATAATGCTGAAGTTTTCACCAGTCATGTTGTACTAGAAACAAAGGAGAAGTGAGATTTAGTTAATTGTGACCTTAATGAGAGATGAATACAATGTGCAATTTTTTATCATTTGAATATACAACACTCAGTAGATCATCTTGGCTATAAACTGTTGCTGCTCAAAACATCAACAGTAAGCTGGAAGGAAATTTGAGGCTGCTGTTTAAAACCAACAATCACATTGTCTACCACAGCGTCCATGTGTCCCGGTGTTATAATGTCACTACTGACAACTTTTGTGTCAAAAGGTCAGAAGTATTCCTTTGAGACATTTTGGGAAATATGCTTATTTGCTGAGAGATGTCTGTTAAATACAGTATGTAGCTACAGCCAATGAAAATAGAAAGAAGGAATAGTCATACATTATTAGAAGTTTGTATTGGTCCAGACTTTGGTGCCTTTTCTAATGAAGTAAATGGGGCTGGTGAAAAATATTTCCACAAAATAAAAGCACATTACGTGACGTTGACTGATGTGCGCCATATCTTTCTCGCAAGCCAATCAAAGCAGACTGGGTTTTTCAAAGGGAGGGCTTAAAGAGACAGGCGCTAAAACAGAGCGTTTCAGACAGAGGGGGAATGCATGTATAGATGGACAATAAAAGAAAATAAAGTGTTTTTTGAACATTAAAGCATGTAAACATTTTCTAGTAGAAACCAAAAACAATATTAACCTGAAAATGAACATGACATGTCTCCTTTAATGAAAGACTGGAAGAAAGGGAAAACCACTAGCCTGGCTCTGTCGAAAGAAAGAGAAGAATTGGCCTCGCAGCACCTCTGAAGCTTATTAATTCAAAGATATATTTCTTTAAAAATAAAAAGTTCAGAACAGAACTCCTTATAAAAACCAAAACTTGTCGTTTTTATACAGTTAACAGAAATCAACTCCAGACCTTTTATCTGCCTAATTGATGTTGAAATAATGAGGGAATAGCGCATACCTGCTCATGAAACAGCTTTTGACTCAATTGACCCTTTGCTAAGACACGCCCGAAAACCGCCACAGCCCAATCGTGTCTTAGCAACCGTAACTAGGCGCAGGAGGTCTGTCAAGCTTTCGAGTGAGGGAAACACGCCAAAGTGTTGTGCAAAACCGATACCCGGTATCCTAAAAGTTTGGACAGGGTGGTGGAAATTTGTTCCCTTCCCGAAACCCAAGGGGAGAAATGCAAGGCGTGTATCAAGCAGTGTGGGAGGCCCCATTCACAACTAAATGTCGACAAGATTAACAAAAACACCTAGCTAGCTACGTTTGCTCCAAGGCTAGAACACGCTAATGTTAGCTAGCTAGCTAACTCAGCACTCATTTTTTGTAAATTGTTTTGCTCCGACATAGAATCTAAAAGTATGAGTCCAAAGAAAGATATTGATCTTTGGTATGTTACATAAACTACCAAAGAAAGGTCTTAAAATTGCCCATATTAATATATGCAGTCTCAGGAATAAATTGATTGATTTAACTGATATACTGCAGCTAAATAACTTGCACATATTGGCAGTGTCTGAAACTCATTTAGACTCTACATTTGATGATGCAACTTTAATGATAGATGGATATAACATTTTTAGAAATGATAGGAATGCATATGGAGGAGGAGTTGCTATCTATATTCAACATCATATACCTGTCAAAGTAATAGCAGAATTAATGTATTCTAGTATTGAAGTACTTTGGTTAAAAGTTAGTCTGAAACATCTTAAGCCAATACTTATAGGATGCTGTTAAAGACCACCAAATGCTAATAGTGAGTACTTGGATAAAATATGCGATATGCTAGATCATGCCAGTAGTATGAATCTTGAAACCTACTTAATGGGTGACTTCAATATAGATTGGAATTATTCTGACTGTCCTAGGAAAATCAAATTAATGAGCACAGCAATGGCATGTGGACTATTACAGGTAATTAATAAACCAACTAGAATATGTATAAAAAGGGATGGTACTCAATCCGCTTCCTGTATTGATCACATGTTTATAAATAGACCAGAACTTTGCACAAATTGCTTATCTGTGCCAATTGGTTGTACTGACCATAATCTTATTGCAATTGTAAGGAAAACAAAAGTTCCTAAATCAGGTCCAAAAGTAATAATGAAAAGGTCATTTAGAAGATTCAATCTATTACAATATGAAGATGATGTCAGAAATGCAGATTGGTCAGAGGTATTTTTACAAAAGGATCCAGAGAAAGCATTTCAGCTTTTTGATCAAACCTTAATGACATTGGTAGAAAATCATGCACCAATAAAAAAAGTTTACTGTTCGAAATGTCAACACCCCCTTGGTTAGATCAAGATTTAAAAGATCTTATGAAAGAGAGAGATCTAGCTAAACAAGCAGCAATCATATCTAAGCTCAAATCGGACTGGCAAATATATTGTAAATTTAGAAATTTTGTAACTAAGTTAAATAAGAAAAAAAAAGAAATTGTATTATAATAAGAAAATTATAGAAATATATGATAGTAAACAATTATGGAATACATTGAATAATATATTAAGAGGAAATAATAAATCAATTCCAGTTTATTTAGAAAATGAAGGTGAATTTCTTACTAAACCTAGTGATATAGCGAATCATCTTAACGATTATTTCATAAATAAAATAATTAATCTTATAAATACTACAAAGACACACAAAACAGATTTATCAAATACATTGATAAATAATATAATGGAAGGTAAAACATGCAGCTTTAAATTCAAGAATGTTAGTAGTTCTAGAGTGGAATTACTTCTGATGAATTGTAAAAACAAACCACCTGGTATTGACTATCTTGAATATAAGTTGCTTAAGCCAATAGTTTCAATCATTGCTCCTATTGTTGCTCATATAATTAATATGTCTTTTATGGATAATATATGTTTGCAAGCATGGAAAATATGTAAAGTTGTGCCAATACCCAAAAATAAGAAAATGGCTTTTTCTGGATCAAACAGTAGACCAATAAGTTTATTACCTATTCTTGGTAAAATAATGGAAAGAATTGTTTATGAACAGATTCAGTCTTATTTTTTAAATAATGATTTAATTACACATTTTCAGCATGCATATAGAGGAAAACATTCAACAGCCACTGCCCTGACTCAGATGGTTGATGACTGGTTAAAGGATATGGAGGAGAGGAAAATAATAGGTGTTGTAATGCTTGATTTTACTGCAGCATTTGATATAATTGACCACAACTTACTGTTAAAAAAATTGGAATATTACGGTTTTTCACAAACTGCATTATTATGGATGGAAAGTTACTTGACAGACAGAAAACAAATGGTTTATTTTAATGGAAGTTTTTCGAAAGTAAGGGTGGTAGAACATGGTGTGCCTCAAGGAAGTTGTCTTGGGCCACTCCTCTACACAATCTTTACCAATGATCTTCCATCTGTTTTAGATAAAGCAAGCATTTCAATGTTTGCTGATGATTCCACTATATATTTAGCAGGATCTAATATAGGTGATTTAAATATAAAACTACAGAGAGAGCTACAGTCAGTTGTGGACTGGATAAGGAGTAACAAATTAATTCTTAATGTATCTAAAACTATGTGTTTAGTGGTTGGAACTCATTTTTCTTTACGTTCCAAACCGAAACTTGAACTCCGTATAGAGCAGAATTTTGTGGAGCAAAGAGAAGAGGTCAAACTTTTGGGAGTGATGATTGATAACAAATTGTGTTGGGATAGACATGTTCAGAAACTGGTAACTAAAATGGGCAACACTTTGTCTGTTATTAAAAGGTGCGCAAAACACTTTACACCACAGACCATTAAACAAGTACTTTATGCTTTATTTTTTTCACACCTTGATTACTGTTCTGTGGTTTGGTCCAGCACTTCAGCAATTAATATAAAGAAACTACAAGTGATTCAGAATAAAGCGGCACGTGTGGCTCTCTTATGTGGGTTTAAATTTAATATGGATAAAATGCATGAAAACCTCTCATGGTTTAAAGTTAAAAATAGATTGGTGTATTCACTAATGTTTTTTTTATATAATGTTACAACATATAAAACACCTTTTATTTTCTATACAAAATTATCTTTTAGTATTGATGCACATCCTTATCCAACGAGGCATGCAGTAGGAGGTAGTTTTATTTTACCTAAAGTGAAAACCAAATCAATTCAACGTTCAGTTAGGTATAGAGCAATGTGTGAATGGAACTCTCTCCCAAATACTATCAAACAACAAAACACTCAGTATGGTTTTAAAAAATCACTTAAGATATATTACCTTCAAAGAGAATTCAATATTTAATATCAATTTAAAAAAGATTTCAATATAGGGCTTTTCCATTATATATTATTTTTGAAATGGATCTATTCGGAGTAGTGTCATTTTTATTTAATTTCTTTATTTATTTATGTTTGTGTGATTACTGTGTTAACTGTAAAGTATGATTTGTATTTTCAAATGTTGTGAAATGTGAAATAATGTCTTGTGTGTACGGTGTGTAATATAATATTGTAAATTGTATTGTCACATGATAGATTGTAGGACCCCAGGAAGAATAGCTTTTTAGCTGATGCTGAAGCTAATGGGGATCCAAATAAAACAAACAAACAAACAAGCACAGCATTGCTTGGAAATAATGACGGTTCTTTGTTCATAATGCATATATTTGAATGTAAAATAAAGGACAATTCTGGCACAAAACGAACCTAGGGGATAATAACAGATGTGTACCCACTCGATGGCTCTCTGGTACATGTTTTCATGCTAATCGAATGTGTTCGTAGCTTGAAACTAGCTAGTGCGGACTGCTGATTAGCTTACAACGCTAGCTAGTATTCGGGGCACAGGGAATCGCTATTTATACCACTAAAAAGGCTCAACATATTACCACACTTCAACGGTAGCATAATGAGGGTCCCTAAATGTTAACAGAAGCATTGAGAAATAGATTGAAGAAAGAGAGATTATAAAGACAGTCGCATTCTCGTATACAGGCGGCCGCCGTCTTGGGAGCTACGGTCTTTCTAATCTATCTTTTTAATAAACTGTCTGTACACTTAGAATGTTCTCAATCCTTCGGTTAACATCTAGGGACCCTCATTATGCTACCGTTGACGTGTGGTGATATTTGAGCCTTTTTAGTGGTATAAATAGCGATTTGTTTTTACTTTCCCTGTGCCCCGAAAATACTAGCGTTGTAAGCTAATCAGCGGTCGCGCTAGCTTCAAGCTACAAACACATTCAATTTTGATGACATTATTCACTAATGGGTTGCATATTATGTCGTGGATATATTCCTTGAATGCATACTGCAGTCCCTTTTGTCTTGCTCTCTCAGATATTTCACCTGTTCGCCAAAAAATACTAATTATCTCCTTGGGAATGTCTGACACCGGTGCATACATACTGTAATAGACGTGCCAGGCACAAAAGCTTGTCAGGCGTAGCAACAGTAACTAAGGAGGGCGGGGCTTAGCGAAGGGTCAATTGTCCAATTACTTTAGGTCCCTTGAAATAAGGGGACTATGTATGAAAATGTGTGTAATTCCTAAACCCTTCCTCCAATTTTGTAATGTAATGTAAATACCCTCAAAATAAAGCTGAAAGTCGGCACTACAATTGCATCTCAATGATTTCATTTCACATTCATTGTGTTAGCTCACAGGTCCAAAATTATGAAAATTGTGTCACTGTCCAAATATTTCCGGACCTAACTGTTCTTCAGTCCTTGCAAATAAGTGTATTTCCCAAAATGTCACACTCTATTCATTTAAGCTTTGGTCTAAACTTAATAAATGTGTCATGCTTTAATAAATTGGCAAGGCAGTATCAAAAATGGTGATGGGCCACTTTTAATCAGCCACGTACCTGCAGTGCAACCCTTACTCCGTAACGCACATAGGTAGCAAGGTGTTCACAGTTGTTGAACAAGAGATTATACGGCCCACAGTTGGCTTTTTCGTTTGTTGATGCGCGCGGTCATTTCTGCCTCAGTTCCTGCCTTGTACTCCTTTCCTTTCTTGTCCTTGTATCCATCGAGGTAATTAAACACCTGAGGCTCCTCAGTCATGTCCAGTTTAGAGAAAACACAAGGCTTGTCGTCTATAACCAGGGAATAAATTATTAGATGTTGAAGTGTATTAACACCCTAATTTATTCTGCACATTCTATAACTTGTACTTAAGTTATACCTGAACTATCTATATGCATGATGATCTGAATGAACTCTACCCCACTTTCGGAGGACACCTCTCTGGAAACATCTGGAAAGTGTTATCAGTGGGGCCCCAAGATAGAGAGGTCATTGTTGAAAAGAAGGCCAGTTGGCTTGTAGCCATTGGTCAATTATTGATCCCACCCCAATTTATGAAGTATAGATATGCGGTTTCACACAAAGAACTTTAGAGGACCATCAGAGAGTCGGGGTGAGGACCTCTCCGGGCTCTTCAGAGCTTGTAAATTGATGCTGAATTCTTTGATGTAAATAAACCTTTATAATCAAGAAACAGCATCAGCGGATTCCTCTCCACACAACATTACAGCATCGCTACCAAATACACCACAATGTACAGTATGTAAACATTTACAATACAGGTATACTTATTTCTGTCTAAAAGCTCTTTTTTTTAACACAAGCCTAGGACTCTACACTAGTGAGCCTTTACCAGGCTCAGTGCTTTAAGCTAGATGCTAACAGCAGATGTGTTTTCCATGGTGAAACTTTAGTTTAGCATGTTAGCATCCTAGCATTTGCCAATTAGCACTCAACACAAAGTACAACAGAGGGGGATTATAATTAGCTTTGCAGGTATTTCATCATACACCCAAGTATTTGTCACATTAACATAATAATGACTCATGCCACTTTTCCGCCTCTCTCCATGAAACATGTTATTTGTATCCAAAATAGAATTCAAAACCCAAGGTTTCTGGATTATCAGAGGAAACAACACACATTCATGCTAAACTCATGCTCATCTTCCAACAGTGTTTCTCACTCTGCTGGATGATGTTTTAGTGCATGAGTGTTGACATAATTCCAACTTTGTGGAGGTAGCTGAGCAAAGCATGACAAAATCCCATTCAGCATATAGTCCATGTACTGTATGGTAAAGATGATGCTAGATTATATCAAACACCTGAGGTTTGTTTTATTGTTGCTCTCACTGTTAGATTGAATTGGCTTACTGCCTTTGGAGTTTCTAAATATACGTACCTGAGCGTTCAAATATGTTCTGCCCGTCTTCTTTACCAGGGAGTATTCTGTTGCCCACATAGACAGCATAGTGCTGGTAGGTAAAGCATTTTCCCAAAACAGTCCTACACTTGGGTTTGAAAGAAATGATATCTCCAAACTGGAACTGTTAAAGAAAGAAATGAAAATGGAAGAAATTAATTTACTGATACGTTCTAGAGCACCACAATACGGCATAAATACAATACTGAAAGTTAATAACTTACTCCATTTATGTTGACTGTGATCACCAGCTGAAGGATCACAGCCACCAAGATCAGCTGTTTGTTCAGCATTGTTCCAGCAGTGAACGGCTGTGATGAACATTACAATACTGTTAGGTTATCTGAAACTGATTTTTACAAGTAAAGACGTTTTCTACATATTTCTAGAGAGGAGAATTTCATGCATCAAGGGTAGTTCATATTATAGATAAGAATGGCAGAAACAATGACTAAAAAAACATGTTTTAACAACACAAAAACAACATGGACTCAAAACTTTTCCCACGGAATTTAAGTATTCAAGCAATGAGACTGAGTTTGAGGAAGGACAGAAAGTAGAAAAGTCATAAAAAGAAAAGACAGAAAGCAGACAGGAGACAGATGAAATGATGACCTACCACGGAGGTGTTGAGGAGATGAAGTAAGCAGTACGATCAAGCTTCTTAACACCCTGAAACTACACACACACACACACACACACACACACACACACACACACACACACACGCAGAAGAAAGACCAAAAGCAAGGGGAAGTGATACACATTCACTTATTTCCACTTAGATGCACACTTGTCTTCCTGCAGCTCGCATACTTTTAAGCAGATTCATGCATGCTTGCGCACAAAAACAATCACATAATTTAGGGTGACAGTAGTGGCCTAACACACACACACACATATGCTCTTCAAAGCTTTAGATTTTCTCTCTGGATGCCTTCTACAATGATTTGTAAAAACTTAAATTAGCTTAATTATTCTTTACTGTATTCTGGATTTAAAATGTTCTATTTGTCTCCTGTCATACAGCCTGACTGCTGTTAACACAATAAATATTACTTTTTTCTTTCACTTTTCCTGTGTGTGTGATGTCACTTATCTGTAAACTGTTATAAACTGCAGTCAGATGTACGGCGCTCTGTGTGTGTTAATGCACCTAGCCTAGTAGTAACAAAGTCTTTTAAGTCTTTATTATTTGCACAAAGAAGGTTCAGTACATCACAGAAGGCCTGGTTGTGACAGAACTGACAATCATATTTTCTACCACAGCGTCCATGTGTCCCGGTGTCATGCATAATGTCACTACTGACAACTTTTGTGTCAAAAGGTCAGAAGTATTCCTTTGAGACATTTTGGGAAATATGCTTATTTGCTGAGAGATGTCTGTTAAATACAGTATGTAGCTACAGCCAATGAAAATAGAAAGAAGGAACAGTCATACATTATTAGAAGTTTGTATTGGTCCAGACTTGGGTGCCTTTTCTAATGAAGTAAATGGGGCGGGTGAAAAATATTTCCACAAAATAAAAGCACATGACTGATGTTTTTTATTTAAATGTTCGCGTTTGTTTTCCTCGGTATTTGTCTCCGAACAGATAATAGCTCTGTCCAGCTCCATTCAATCCCCTGTTTGTTTCAAGATGGCTGCAACATCATATATTTTATATATTGTTGGAAATGGTATTTTCACCCCAAAAACACCAATAAATGACCTAAGGGCTTAAGTAGCGAAAAAGATCCATCATCTGTAGCTGCTTTTATACTGTAAAAACACCCACCAATCACTGTGTCTGTTGGGAAAGAGCCAATCAAATGCTTCCTTGCCCCGTGTACCCACCCAAGCCTCCAGGAACAGTGCCATGTCTTAAAGCAACCATGGGCTTAGTGGGTAACGGTGGAATTGCACCCCTCTGGCCCAGAAAGACTTTTCCCATAGACTGCATGGCAGAGAAACTTCTATATTTCAGCGGATAATTTTTTTGGGGGTACATCAACTTACCAGCCCGAACGTTTAAACATTTTAAAAGTTTTAACACTACTAGTAGCCTACTAGAGTTATTAAACTAGGCATGATGAACGTGCATAATGGATGCAAGCAGACCCGCGGGACTGTGCCCGCCCATGTCGCCCTGCCCCTGTTCTCCCGAGGTCCTGTAGCTGTATGGATATAGCTAATGGTTGTAATTCACCATGTGTTCTATTAATACATCCATGGTATTATCTTATGATACATCCGAGGGATGTACGGATGTATGTATGCTGTAAAGCCTGTAACGTGGATGTAACGTCATTAGCGTTTCCCAAAACTGCCGGTGCTATCGGCTAAAAGCTAACACGGTAACCCTGTACATAGCTATATGCCTAGAAAACGTTACTACATTATATTGCCTTGGTTCTCTCAAAACATCCATCGTTTATTTTGATAAGCATTACTAATTAATACATGCCAAAGTGAAGTGTTATAATGAACATTGTTGATGTATTAAGAGAAAGAGAAGAAGCTCTGTTCACGAAACTGCAGGCTAACCTTAGTAGCTAGCACTTGCTAGTAGCACGACATAATGATTATCTCCTTGGTTGTCTAAATACATCCATCATTAGATAACCATGTAAACGATTAGGAACAACGAAAACACAATGTTTAACGTTAGTGAATATTTTAGACAATGAAACGGCGAGTTCATGAGTTCGCCACGTATACCATGAACGCGCATGTTGCTACCGGTTGCTACAACAACACAAACAAACTGTTGCTAGTGCGCATGTCCATCGTGACGTCATGGGCCAGTCAACACGGAAAATCGGAGCTCCATGATTGCTTTACATGCTTTTGAGCACTCTCATTGGAATGAACAGGGCTTCCCGCCGAAAGCTGTATCCAGTTCTCTTAATACATCCATGGTACCCACTGCTTAAGAACTTTTTATTGTTGCTCTCACTGTTAGATTGAATTCAAAGTGGAATAAACGTAAGTCCAGATCTACACAATTCTAAATATACGTACTTAAGCGTTCAAATATGTTCTGCCCGTCTTCTTTACCAGGGAGTTTTCTGTCGCCCACATAGACAGCATAGTGCTGGTGGAAATTCCTTTCCAACACCTGGGTTTGAAAGAAATGATATCTCCAAACTGGAACTGTTAAAGAAAGAAATGGAAATGAAAGAAATTCATTCACTGATACGTTCTAGAGCACCACAATAAGGCATAAATACTATACTGAAAGTTATTAACTTACTCCATTTGTGTAGACTGTGATCACCAGCTGAAGGATCAAAGCCACCAAGATCAGCTTCCTCATTTTTCCGGCAGTGAACGGCTGTGATGAACATTACAATACTGTAAGGTTATCTGAAACTGATCTTTGAGGAAGGACAGAAAGTAGAAAAAGCAGAAAGCAGACAGGAGACATATGAAATGATGACCTACCACGGAGGTGTTGAGGAGATGAAGTAAGCAGTACGATCAAGCTTCTTGACATCCTGAAACTAACACAACATACAATAAATATGACTTTTTTTCACTTCTCCTGTGTGTGATGCCTCTCATGTAGGCTATCTGTAAACTGTAGGGCTCTCTGTGTGAAATAACATAAGATTGTGGAAATTGAAGTATATTTACAAGAGGCAATTTCTCACGCTGAGCACACGAGTGCGTGTGTCGTTTATTTTTTTAAGCAAGACAACAACTCCACAAGGAAAAAGGCGCTGACCAGCAACAAAACCCCGTAGCGTCTAACGTCATTACGCATTCAGAACATTTAAAGGGGCCGCAGTCCCTGAACAGTCATAATAACATGAAGTGAGTAAGGACAGTAAATTACATGTATATGTATTACATTTATCACTGCATGTAGAACCATATTAACAACAAGGTGCTGCGTTAATAATCAACAGTGTGTAGAACCACACTTAACAAATAAGGTGAATTATGTATGTCACATTCACTACAAGATATACTTTATTGTCCCCTAAGGGAAATTTGGTTTGGACTCTGTCCAAAGACAATGCTGGCTCCCTGTCAAGGAACTGGTAAAGACCTGGTGGTTGTTTGTGAAAGCTTCACAGACATAATTTTGCTATAGGGCGTAGTCATTTTCATCATTTCACAGCCTTAAAGGGGTGATATATTGCAAAACCAATTTTACCTTGTCATAGTTGAATAATGATAGTTTAGTGGGTAACTAGGACATACATAGAATCTCTAAATCCCATTGACACCTCTTTCCTCTGCAAATCTCACAATTTGAAACTGCCTCTGAAAACAAGCCGCATAGTTGATGTCAATTCGGCGGCGCCTTCTCATTTGGCTCTAGTCTCTATGTTTGTCACGCCCCAACATTTACATAGGCTACACAACTGATCTGAGGTCAGCTTAGTCTTCTGAATAGGTCGCGCAGATCTCAAGGAGTTCAGCGACCGGTGCTGCCTGTGTTGCTACCTCGCCGCCCGGCCTGCCTTCCTTCATAGACCCCGGCCTGCTGTGAGGTAGATGGAGCTCCGTCACGGCTGGCAGCCCTCAGCACTCCATACCCGCGCAAAGTCACAGTTTTTTGGGTTAATGGACTGACAAACACCGCTGCCCTGACAGAGCTCCAGGGCCTGCAACTCCCCTCTTCCTGCTAAATGGCCGGTGTGTGTGAGTGAGAGCACGGTCAGCGAGCTTGTTATGCCAGCAATCTCTTACCACAGGTGCCATCAGATTGACACAACTGTTTGGATCCTTTCCAGTTTCTAAAATGGGAGGGTTTTTCTGCATTGAGTACTTTTACTTTTAATACTTTAAGTACATTTTCCAGATGATACTTACATACTTTTACTTAAGTAACATTTTCAATGCAGGACTTTTACTTGTAACAGAGTATTTTTACAGTGTGGTGTTAGTACTTTTACTTAAGTTAAGGATCTGAATACTTCTTCCACCACAGCAAGAAAAATCTCCTGGTACGGAGTTGAGCTATGGCGTTTATGTAGTATGAGCATTAACAATTTGGCCACGGGGCCCTCTAAATATTGAAATATTTTAGAAACTTAGGTCATTCACAGGGACCCACTGAACCAGTGTTGCCAACTCCTCAGTAAGGAAAGTCGCTATTGGCTGTCCTAAAAGTCGCTAGAAGTCGCTAGATGACGTCATACGCTCATTTGCATACAGCTTAGTGGTTGTGTCAGCAAGGTAGATAGAAAAAAAATAGAAATCTTTAGCCAAATAATCACAAATTCAATACAGGAATTTATTTTACCTTATAATTATTACTTAGGTAGCCTATCTTTGAAGTGAAAAAAGAAAAAAAAAAAACTACAATGGGATGGAGAAAGATTGATAAATAATTCTCAAAAAAGGCTGGGTTGCCCAGGGCCAGGCCAGCTCAGCGGCGACTTTCTCCCGTCACATCCCGCTGTCTTTCCTACCTACACCGGCACCCGCCTGTGAGTGCTTTCAGATGGGGGAGGGGCCCACGGCGGCACTCGCTGCTCGTTGAGAAGAGTAAGAACAAGTCTCCAATAACACCACAAAAAGTCGCTAGATTTCTCGCAAAAAGTCGCTAGATTTCTCGCTAGTCGCTTTTTTGAAAAAAATTCGCTAAGGGGGTCTGAAAAGTCGCTAAATATAGCGACAAAGTCGCTAAGTTGGCAACACTGCACTGAACATTTAAAAAAAAACATTAAAAAGCTGACATAAGATGCAAAAAATGCTACCAAGTGCATTTCTGAAATTCCAAATGTAATCCTGTAACAGTGCTTGCAGGAATGTTTCTGTTGGGTGAGTCTGTAATCCTAATTATTGGTGTTGTGGTGCAGTTGACAGTGGTGGAATGTAAAAAAGGACAAATACTTCATTACTGTACTTAAGTACATTTTTCACGTATCTGTACTTTACTTAAGTAGAATCAATAGTGCATACTTTTGACTTTTACTTTGTTACATTTTGCAGCATTTATCTTTTCTACTCCACTACAACGTTCCATTACCTTTTCGTTACATTTTCTGATCAGTTTTTCCCCCTACCAAAATGTCTTCCTGACCGTCACACGTTTGTCTCACCAGTGAAGTTTGGTTGCCATAAATATATAGAGAACCGCCGATCCTTAATCGGCTTCCAAGCCAGCTCCGGTGCGCCAGAGCCCAGGCACAGCGCCGGTAATACAGCCTCTAGTAAAAGTAAAAATGAAAAGGTTTGTTTTTTATTATTCCCGTTTTTAAATCATAGTTGCCATCTATTTCTCTCCATAGCGTCATTTTTTTCTCCGCCAGGCAATGTAAGACGTGTTCATATCTTATTTATTTGGCTGGACCTCTTCACATCTCCAACCCCATTTTCTGCTGCTTCAGACACTTTATTTGCTCACGCTCCCATGGTTAAAGGTCCAATATGTAATATATTTACTGTAATAAATCCAAAAATGACCCCAATTCGTCATCAGATATTAAGAAAACATGCTAAGTTGAAATACTATCTTTTCTGACAACAATGCTAATGCCAGTATATATATATATATATATATATATATATATATATATATATATATATATATATATATATATATATATATATATATATATATATACAGAGGTGGGTAGAGTAGCCAAAAAATTGTACTCAAGTAAAAGTACTGTTACTTCAGAATAATATGACTCAAGTAAAAGTAAAAAGTAGTCATCCAAATAATTACTTGAGTAAGAGTAAAAAAGTACTTGGTGAAAAAACTACTCAAGTACTGAGTAACTGTTGAGTAACGTCTGATTTATTTTTTTAACATAAGCATTCAATCAGACGGACAAAAATACAAAATATTCATATTTAGACAAATTATAGTTCATCCAATCAATTAAATTAATTTAAATTAATGAATTAATTATAAAAAAGCTTAAATTAAAATAATCCAGGTAAATTCAAGTACTTAAAAAATAATATCAATAAAATAATAATACATAAAAAATAAATAAGCACAAGTAACACAAATTTCCAAACCTTTATACTTTTTTTACCAGGCCCTGCAGGCAGAACTAGAACAAGGTAATGGAGCTGCTGTTTGGTACTTTTACTAAGGTAACCATGCTTTCATTCACAAAGGTGGATCACTTGTTATCGGGTTCAATCGCCGTGGTAACTTATGCTGGACGCCTAACCTGGTCGGGAGCAGGTTAAGTTGGAGATCAGAGATCAACCGGTGTAAAAGCACCGCCTACTGACCGATCAATACTCCACTGATAACGGCTTCACCCTTCTTAGAAGATCAGGTGGAGCTCGGTGCGCGGAGAGAGAGAGGGGGAGAGGGGGAGAGAGAAAAAGAGACCGACAGCCCCGTTATCATTCCCTGATGTCGATATTTGCCGTGTGTAATGCGCACAGCGGTTTTATGTTTTTTATATTTTTTATTTGCTCTCACGATCGCTCTCACTGCCATGGTTGCAACTGAAATAAAAGGCTAAAGCAACGACAGTTTATGGAAAGTACAAGTGTAATTATGGTCAGATCTTGTGCCTGACTGATGGGGAAGTGATATTGATAAGAGTTGTGCGCATCTACAGCGTCGGCAATTGCCAGCTTTCCTTCCCGTTTTAGGAAGCAGCGACTGTATTGCGTTTTGCCTGTAAAACCATGTATGTGTTCATTTGTATGTAGAATTATAGTTTGCTCTTCTTATGTAAAATATGTGGCTATTGTTGGTCATGTTGTGCAAACATCACCTCTTTTATGTGAACAGGCGCCGCTGGATTGGGAAACCCTGGGTTGGTTGAACTAGTTGATAACCAGCGTCATGACACAGTTTATGCGGGACCGCGGTGGTTAGGTTAGGTGAAGCCGGGTAACTGAAATAAATCCAGGGCATGTTGATCTTGCTTCGTAGTACAGGGCGCGGTTCCTCCTCGTCTGTGACGTTTCTGACATTGCCATTTTTGTTTTGCTGCGACTGTAAAAGCCAACCCATCCCCCTGCTAGGTTTGAGGAAGGTGACGAGACTGCACAACTACGTTTGATTGGGTGAAACACAGTGACGTGGTAGAGGCTTTAGCGGAAGTCTGTCTCTCTGTCAAAATAAAACATTAAAATGAGGCGTACGCGGGGGGATGAAAACAATGACGCGTAGAATACCAAAGAGGTAAAAAGAAAAGTAACGAGCTCATTGTAGCCTAATGTAGCGGAGTAAGAGTACAGTTTCTTCTTCACAAATCTACTCAAGTAAAAGTAAAAAGTATAGTGATTTAAAACTACTCCTAGAAGTATCATTTTTTCAAAAACTTACTCAAGTAAATGTAACGGAGTAAATGTAACTCGTTACTACCCACCTCTCTATATATATATATATATATATATATATATATATATATATATATATATGTGTTAGATATAACATACTGGATCCACACACGTCCCTGACTGCATGCTATAGTCCCTGTTCAAACATGTCATGCTTTAGAGAGAAATGAATGTCACTAATCTTTTGTTATGTGAGTTTCTAGACTTTTTAGTCAGTAGTGTGGTGTTTTGCGGTGGAGTGATCTAGCTGCTGGATCGGTAGAGGAGTGTTTATTCCATCAGGACTGTGTTAGCTGTGTGTTTCTGTTGCCCATAGATGTACCGGAACACTGACTTTAATCTCAGAATTCTGACTTTAATCTCAGAATTCTGAGTTTAATCTCAGAATTCTAACTTTATTCTCAGAATTCTGACTTTAATCTCAGAATTCTGACTTTATTCTCAGAATTCTAACTTTATTCTCAGAATTCTGACTTTAATCTCAGAATTCTGACTTTATTCTCAGAATTCTGACTTTAATCTCAGAATTCTGACTTTATTCTCAGAATGTGTGTTTCTGTTGCCCACAGATGTACCGGAACACGCCACCAAGATGCAGCGCCTGTCACAGATTCACATCAAAGAGCAGGTAACCCCCTCTTTCTCTTTCTCTTTCTCTTTCTCCGTCTGCCTCGTTTCTCTCTTGTAAGAGTCTATCTGTTGACCCAGTGTTTTTCTCTTTTACAGGACCAAACTGAGGCTCAGTCCCTGGAAGTGAAGAAGCTCTTTGAGGAATACAACAAAATGGTACTTTTTCTCCTCTAATTTGTTTAATATCTGTCGGTACGCGATCTGTGCCGCCTGCACGATCCAATATGCACATGCACATCAATACGTAGTAGAAAACGTGATGCGTTGAAACACTTGACGGTCATGCGGCACAACTGGCGGCATATTTTTGTAGGCTACGTTTTATGTTATTCATTATGGAGTTAACGGCGGGTCTGTTTTATAAAGATATTTAAATGAAGTGCTTATTGTCACTGATCCAAAACCGTATATCAACGTCCATGTACTACACCTTGGCGACATTGTTATTTTTGTGACATATAGCGTGGGGATGTTGTGATGTTTTTTAAATGTAGCTTACGCTATGCATTACAAGGTGTTTCCGTGGTTGCCAATCCAAAATAATAAAGGAGTTGTTACATGTTACATAAACATACACCATTTTGGTTACATGTGGAATGAAGTCTGAGTTTTTCTGTCACTGCAAACCTTCAGTTTCCTCCACACTCCCCATGAAATTCCCGCGGTGCAAAGGTGCGCAAGAGTGGAACAGATCGTGCAGTGTAGTTGCGCGAACATCTTGCGCATGTCAGATCGTGCAGGCAGCACAGATCGCGTACCCACCATATCATTGAAAGAAAAATTACCATATAAGACAAAGTATTAAACACAAAAACATTCTAAATTTCACATAATTACAAACTTATTCTTGTACTCTCTCATTTCTTGTGGGAAAAAATTAGGACTGCAACTAACGATTATTTTCATTGCCGATTAATCTGTTGATTATTTTCTCGATTAATGGTTTGGGCTATAAAATGTCATAGACATGTAACAACAGTGAAGTTTTCATGTAGTTACTACATGAAAACTTCACTGTTGTTGCATGAAATGTCGTTTGTGTTCAGCCTACATCATCAGTTTCTATCATGTGAAATAAGAGGCCAAGCCAGCCTGGTGGCGAAGCTGCAGACAGCTGCTCAACAGTATGCTCCCCAACAGTCAGCTCCCCCTGCTGTTCATACACACTAAAAACTCCTGGGTTATTTTGTCAACCCAGTTTCTGGGTTATTTGTGTTGGGTTAAAATTATGGGTTATTTTTTCAGAGACTAACCCATTTTCTGGGTTATAGGGCTAATATTTGACCCATTGCCTGGGTTGTTTGGGTTTCTGGGTTATTTTTCAAAGAGTAACCCATGTTCTGGGTTATTGGCTTTCTCTCTCTCTCGCTCTCTCTCTCTCTACAATGTATTTTTCGGTTAGTTGTCTTGACATCGGACCAGTTTATTTTCTCCTCTAAACGACACTTTGGTTCCTGGGGCAGGGAGGCGTGGTAAGCATTTTCATCTCACTGGTAGTTTGTTGCAGAAAATGTGCTTGTTTAAACCGTGCTTCTAAAATAAACTATCTTATGTTCCATTAGCTAACTTAACTAGCTAGCTACCTAGCTTGCTTGTGAAGATTAACTGACATTTACGTTATTTCAAAGGAGTTGTTAATGGAGACATGTCAATGCTGTATCGTTGTTATCTATCTATCTAGCGCTATGTCTGTTTGCACATTAAAATAAACGTTATCTAAGTAAGTAAGTTATCGGTTTTCTTTTTTATTAAGATGTATCTGAGTCACTGTATGCTACATTGGCTGGCTAGCTAGCTAGCCAGCCAATGTAGCCAGGTTAATGCTACCACAAATGTTAGCACGCTAAAACGTAGATAACATTGATTTAGCTCGGTTTAAGAAGATGTTTATGAATAAAACGT
The DNA here is from genome assembly GCA_025617405.1 of Perca schrenkii. Lineage (NCBI taxonomy): Eukaryota > Metazoa > Chordata > Actinopteri > Perciformes > Percidae > Perca > Perca schrenkii. The sequence continues at coordinate 33,189,908 of CM046792.1, forward strand.
TACTAACGATAGCTAATCCACCGACCGTTAGAAATGTACGGACATTATTATTATTGGATATTTTCTTGCTGAAAAGTGAACATGCAGAAAAAGGAGGGAAATTTGAATTCAGCTATCACGTAGCCTATTTTGAATGCTCAAATTTCCATGTTGGATGTATTTTTAATTGTTTGGTAACGTTACTAAAAGTTATGTATTAAGTACTTTATGTAGTTCCTTTTAAATAAAAAATGCAAAAATGTAATGCTGACAAATCGCCGGTTCCCGCCTGGGGCTGTGATGTACCTCTGATTTATACACAACTCCCTGGAAGTTATCTCTGTACATTTATTTTTAAGGATGAATATACAGAAAAAATTTGTAGAGTAGATTACACTCGTTTTTAAAGCAGGGAAATTTGGGAGGGAAAATCTATTGTTTTTTTTTAGGTATAACCTTTTACATAAATCAGGCTTTGAAGGATATATGAATTAATCCGTAATGTAAAAACCTTAATATAGAGAGGAAGGAAACTTGAAAGTTTGGTGTAACGTTATGTAAGTTCCATACATTACAGGTGAATAGTGTAATACATTTTAACAACATGAGACTTCTTCCTTTTTACCGACATTAAGACAATTATTTTCCTGTATCATAATTTTTCTGAAATGTTTCTGTTTAAATGCTAACAAGGCTTTATCTACTGCTAACTTTTGGGCAAATAGACAGGGTAAAATAAACATGTAATTGTGTATCTGTTTTTTTGTAATAGTCTGAAAGAAGAAAAATAGCCCTCAGCAGCATCAGCCTCCTCCTCAACACACACAGGAGCAGCTAGACCCTATTGGGGAGCAGCCTCCGTTCATGCTGCTGGACCAGCAGGAAATGGAGCAAGAGTCAGGAACAAACCTGAAAAACCTCTTCCGGGGGCAGTGGACGTAGCCCTGGAATAAGGAACCTGAAATTCCCTCCTTCAATTGGTAAGAAAGAAAAAGTAGTACAAATATATGTGTTCTACCTCAATGTTAAATGTTACTCAGATCATTTAAAATATGTGTTCACAGAAGACCTCCAGGACTACCAGCGGTACCATGAGGGCAGCTGCCCCACTGCCAAGCAGCTGGAAAATGCACAGTCCAAAGTGTCGAGGGTCAGGTCTTTTATATTTTACCTGGCAAAGGGACAGACTGTATTGTTCAGTTTGCTATTTTAAGGAACATTGATGGCATCCAAAAGTAAGTGTGACTTTCCATGTGAATTATTGTGAAGTGGTTATGACACACACCCGATGTGAACAGTGACTAACTCAAAGCCTATGTTTCTGCAGATACACAGCCCACCTCCAGTCCCCAGGCAAGACCATCACAACGGCACATTTCTACCTGAGAACCATACAGCAGTTCCTCAAATACTTTCGGGAAACCCTGCCTGCCCAGTCTCACCTGACTGCGATGGATGTGGTGAGCGTGCTGCGCCCCGTCACAAAGTACATCACAGACACAACCAGGAACGTTGTCCTGCACCAGCTGGCAGTGAAAAGCCACAAGAAGGCCTTTCGGCTTTCACAGCCTCCATTACGGTCATTGCCCAGGGGGTACTCAGTAACCTCTGGGTTTGCGAGGTCAAAGAGGCCGCAGAGGCGCACAGGCCTGGCGATGATGGTTTTGTGATCTCTGTAAGTATAAAAATCTGTGTCCTGTTGTCATCACTGCTTGTGAGTCTGTTGTTTTTGTTAATGTTTCCTCTGAAAGAGTCCGTCCATTTTCTGTGTATTGCAGATCAGGGAACACAAGACTAACAAGTCCTTTGGGGGAGCCCAAATGTTCTTAGAGACTGACGAGTTTCGATGGCTGGTTCGGTGGCTGCAGCTGCGGGTGGCCAGCAAGCCACCGAACCAGCTGGTTTTCTTCACGACTGGGAAGGGCCCATGCTAAAACTTCTTGCACCCCCTGCAGGTAGCGTGGGCGGAGATCTGCCTTAAAGGGTCCCCCAACTTCACTGACCTGAGGACCGCTGTGTCTGCTCATGTAAGTTCTCCTCAGTCACTTATCTGTTCATGCTGGATTTCATTAAAACTCTTCTGGCTTAACTAACCGTAGCAATCTTTTCTCTACTACTGTTTTAAGGTCAAGAACAACCTTCTGTCGGGCAGCAGAAGATGGTGGCCACCTTTATGTGCCACAACATGGCCACCGCTGACTGCTTCTACGCCCTCAGCCTGAACGTGGCCCAGTCAAAGAGGATGAGGGAGCATTTCCGCCAGGCCCTCACCCACACCGTGCCCTCACCGGAGCAACCAGAAGCCTCCTCCTCCTCCCCCACCAGGAAGAGTTACCGCAAGCCTGAGTCCTCCTCCAGTTCCAAGACAAAACCCCTGCCCCCTACCAGGAGTCAGGGACCTCGGGACTGGAGGAGGAGAGGGAGTTTATGGCGAGGCTGCAAAATGTAAGTAAAACTCTAAGATATGTACTTTAAAGACTCAGGCCATTTATGTCTGTTACACCAGACCTCACTCTGTGTTTTGTGTTTGTGTTTCCTCAACAGACACCAGAGAAGGCCCGAGAGTCTCGTGAACACGCCAGTGTGCTTCAACCTAACTTGTGTGGTGGGAAATGTCTTCAGCCACACCGGAAAATAAGTTTTGTTTTTAATACTTTGCTTTTGTATGAGCTGGATTATACAGTACACCAAACGTATTATGAATAAAACAACATGGATATTCCATTACTATGGGTTCTTACTGACATTTCAGGACCATTTATGACAGGGTCGGGATATTGCCATCCTTGTGTAACCCAGACTAAAAGTTACACAGACATAGATTCACAAGGGAGTGGAGGGGGGGGCATTTTATAGCATTTTGATAAGATGCATAGTGATATTAATCAAATACAGTAATGCACACAAAAAAAATCTATGGTTTCTATGGGAGAAAAACAAACATTATGTACATTAGCCATGCCCTACAGGAATTGGGATTTTGTACGTTGATACATTTTGAAACCACTACATGATACATGATGTATGTTCTAATGTCTAAGTTTTACATAAATTAAATAATTTGCACATATATCTATGTGTATGTTGTCAGTCATTGTACATTTAGGTTGAAATTGAGTGATGCTTGACATTGAAATCATATCAAAATATGTCAATACATTTTGACGTCAATGTTTGATGTCATATTGATGTTAAATTGACATCAAATGCTCACTGGGAAGTGTGTGTGTTTCTTTCCTTTTTATATAGATTTTAATTTAATTTAATGAAATACAAATGTAAAAGTGCTTAAAGTGTGTAATATAATGTAAAAATGTCTTATTTTCTGAAATAAGGCATACTGGCATAGTCACCCAAGTTAGGTTATTTTTGACCCAACTCCTGGGTTAAAAAGGGACCAACTAATTTCTGGGTTATTTCAACCCAGAAAATTGGGTTGTTCTTTTGACCCAGAAGTTGGGTTATTTTAACGAAACCTTTGGGTCAGGTATTTAACCCAGAAGTTGGGTTATATTAACTACACTGTTGGGTTATTTTAACCCAAGATTTGGGTCAAATATTTATCCCAGAAGTTGGGTTATATTAACTACACTGTTGGGTTATTTTAACCCAAGATTTGGGTCAAATATTTAACCCAGAAGTTGGGTCAAAAAGAATAACCCAATTTTCTGGGTTGAAATAACCCAGAAATTAGTTGGTCACTTTTTAACCCAGGAGTTGGGTCAAAAATAACCCATTATGGGTTATTTTTGAATGGTTATTTTTGACCCAGGAGTTTTTAGTGTGTAAGGTGCCTCTGGACTCCTTTCGTTTCAGACCCTCCCACCAGCCTTTGGGCCACGCCTCCTCATTTACATTGACACGTGTCAAGTCCAAATCAAAAGCCAATGTTAAATGGAAATCAAAAAGCCAAATATTAAATTAAAAATAAAAGCCAATGTTAAATTGAAATCGAAAAGCCAAATATTAAATTAAAATTAAAAGCCAATGTTAAATTGAAATCGAAAAGCCAAATATTAAATTAAAATTAAAAGCCAATGTTAAATTGAAATCGAAAAGCCAAATATTAAATCCAAATGGATAAGCCAAATAAAAAAATATTTATATATTTTAATTTGATCTTGCTTTGTTTTCTCTTTGGATTTTCAATTTCTCTTTGGGCTTTCAATTTGAATTATGAATAAATATTTCCTCCATATTTTCTCTCTCTCACACACTCACAAATATCCTCTTCAAGGCTTTAGATTTTCTCTATGGATGCCTTCTGAAATGATTTCTAAAAACTTAAATTAGCTTAATTATTCTTTCCTATATTCTGGATTTAAAATGTTCTATATGTCTCCTGTCATACAGCATGACTGCTGTTAACACAATAAATATTACTTTTTTCTTTCACGTCTCCTGTGTGTGTGATGTTTGTCACCTATCTGCAGGATTAGGGAGGGAGAATGTAAAAAATGTAAGTTTTGGTCAGAGAAAAAGCATGTGAATATAATGCTCTTTAAGGCATTATGGTGTATTCTCTCATTTGACTTTCCTTTGCTCTGAAATACTTAAGGCACTCTTACTGTAGCTTCATATTACACTGTGTCTACACAGGTGACGTTGCATTCGCAGCCGCTCTAGTCCTCCATCTGGTGGGAATAAAAATAATGTACATAGGGTGAGATCTGAAAATAAAGCTTCAGTCAACAAAGTCTTTAAAGTCTTTATTCTTTGTGCAAAGAAGGTTCAGTACATCACAGAAGAGTCTGAGAGAATAAACAGAGGAACTAGACCACAGAAGCTACGTATGAAATTTACGTATGAAAAAGCCTCGTTGTGACAGAACTGAAAGGACAACGAAGGTTATGGGAAGAAGCTCTGTGATTATAAGGGACTATTTGTTATTTATTTAAGGGGCCACCGGAGGAGTTTTGGGACCTTTAGTCAAAACAGACATGACCTTCCAAAAACGATTTGATAAAAAAGACGTGACCCTCCCCCAACAATTCATCGATACCTTCTGTACTGACTTGTGCTTGGCAAATATATACAGCATCCCATTGTTTTTTGATAGCAATGACAAAGGTGATTAAACCTCTGCATTCTCATCTGATGCATCCCACTCCTCTGTTATGGTGTGGGGGCCATTTCAGTAGATTTACTCACTAACATTGTTGTGGAAACACAATAAGCATGGAAACTAAATGCACACTTCCTGCATTACTGCATTACTTCAAATACTAAGTTACTCCTCTAGTAAACTAGTATTCACATGAAATAAAACAATAAAACATTGAGATCATTCAGCAAGGCACTCTGGGTAACATTTAACACACAAACTGGTTGCTATGGACTCGTCACTAGGCTTCCTCCACTTCGCCATTTAAACAAAGTGGAATAAACGTAAGTCCAAATCTACACAAAACCTGCAATCAATTAGTAAGCTGACATCAAATGTGGCATTTAGGAAACCTTTATTGCAACATTGGCACGGTAAGATGTCCAGACATAGTGCAACAGTCATTTTCATTTTTTGCGTCCTGCTGCTCCCATCGTCAGCCAGGAAATTCTTTTTTTTACTAAAGCAGTATATGAAATCAGATGTATTACCTACCACCATTTAGTTGTTTTGTGTTATTTAAGATATCTGGTCATGCCAGACGTAATTATTCCACTCATGTTTTTAAACAATGCAATTATCCGTTTCAGCCACCGGGGGGGCTGAAAGAGACAGCAAACTCATGGGTCAGACCCATCTGGTAGGGCAGGAGGGCCGAGACTAAGGCCCTGTTTACACGATGACGCTCTCGGGTGAAAACGAAAAAATATTTTATCGGATGTGCCTTTCGTTTATACGGCAACAGCGTTTTTGGGGCTTAAAAACGCAAAAAAGTGAAACCACCCTCCAGAGTGGAAATCTTAAAAACGCTCCACCGTCGCGTTACCGTCTAAAGGGTAAAAACGCAAAAGTCTGAAGACAGCGGTGTGGAGAGAGACGAGAAAAAGGCGTCTGTTGTTACGGAGTAGGATACAGAAATTATAGGCTCCTGTTAGAATTTCAATGTAATGGCTCAATATTTAAATTATTTCAACAATGTGGATAAGGTTGTTATAGTTCGATGACGATATGTAGGCTATTCATTTGAGCCAGAGCAGGCGACAACGTTACGGATGAAGAGAGAGAGAGAGCGAGCGAGTGGCAGCGGTCAGAGGTCAGCGGGCAGAGGTGGGTCTGCTTCAGCCTCCTCTGCCCGCTGCCTCTCGCTCTCAAGCAGCGCCTGAAAGGCCGCGAGGCTCAGGGTATTGGTAGTGCTCCCGTGGGTGCTGTGTTGTGGCTTATCACGGTCAATTGTGCCGGTCATCATCAGACAAACATGCAACTCCACCTCCTCGTCTTTCCAGATGAGCTTTTGTTGTTCGCTTCGGCATGTTTTGGTTTCGCGCTACTAAGGAGAGAAGTAGAATGAATGTTCTACGCAGGTGGGTGCCTTGGTGGTGTTGTGTGGCAGTGCCACCTAGTCACCTGGAGTGCATACTACATCGAATTTCACACACTTTTGCGTCACCATATGCACGCAGATTTCCCCTCCATAACGCTCGTCTAAACGCAGAATAAAAAGTGATAACGCAACGCCACTTTTGCGTTTTCTCTTCAGATCGTTTCCGTGTAAACATAGCCTAAGAGCTACATAGAAAGATATGATACCAAACAAGCCGCTTTGAAATTTTGCTGTTTCTATGAATACAAAAGTTGGGCGACCCCCCCCCCCCCTCCCCCTCTTGACAAAATCTTTTTGGATGACCCTCCCCTCAACAAAGAATAAAAAGACATGACCCTCCCCTATTTTCCTCTAATAGAGCAAGAAAAAAAAAAAGCTTGAGGTGTGAGCATATATGAGAACATCCTGACTTGACATTCTTTCTCAAACATTTGTATCAAAGTAGAAACTGCCGATGCTCCTGTGCTGTTAGACCCTGTTCTACATTAAGGAATGAATCGCCCCACTTCCTTTAATGGCCCCTGGTTATCACATAAGGAAAATGCAGAAGAGAGCAAGACACACTGAGAGGGTTAACTGAGGGAATACTTGTAAGCCAGCGCCATTGTTGAGCCACCCTTCATTTTCCCATACGTACGTCAGCAGATCTTTTTTGTGGTGCCACCCTTCCTTTTCCCTCAAGAACTTCACCACATCTTTTGCACGGATTCTGAATGGGTTGTAAATGCAGTGCTTTTCACCAGTCATGTTGTTTTAAAAACAAAAGAAAAGTGATTAAGTTAATTGTGACCTTAATGAGAGATGAATACAATGTGCAATGTTTTATCATTTGAATATACAACACTCAGTAGATCATCTTGGCTATAAACTGTTGCTGCTCAAAACATCAACAGTAAGCTGGAAGGAAATTTGGAGATTTGAGGGTGCTGTTTAAAACCAACAATCACATTGTCGACCACAGCGTCCATGTGTCCCGGTGTCATGCATAATGTCACTACTGACAACTTTTGTGTCAAAAGGTCAGAAGTATTCCTTTGAGACATTTTGGGAAATATGCTTATTTGCTGAGAGATGTCTGTTAAATACAGTATGTAGCTACAGCCAATGAAAATAGAAAGAAGGAATAGTCATACATTATTAGAAGTTTGTATTGGTCCAGACTTTGGTGCCTTTTCTAATGAAGTAAATGGGGTATGGAGTTATATTCCTATCTTTATTCAAGAGTGCATTCTTTCAATTTGAGAGCGTTTCTCACTGATATTACGTTCAGATTTTGTAATAATTTCCCTCCAAACCTTGCTCTCACACTTAAATAGCCACTGTTCGCGCTTCGATTTGCTCTGCTTGTGCTCAAACTTTGTGCTTGGACTCAGATATGTTGTTGCTTGGACAGATTTCCTGCTCTCAGCTTTGGACCTTCTCCTCACACTCAGGCTGATTCTGGGCACTTGCAAATCTACCATCCGCTCCAGATCTACCTACTGTATGGCTGGCTACAGACTACAACCATCTTCTCCAGATCTACCTACTGTATGACTGACTACAGACTACAACCATCTGCTCCAGATCTACCTACTGTATGACTGGCTACAGACTACAACCATCTGCTCCAGATCTACCTACTGTATGACTGACTACAGACTACAACCATCTTCTCCAGATCTACCTACTGTATGACTGACTACAGACTACAACCATCTGCTCCAGATCTACCTACTGTATGACTGACTACAGACTACAACCATCTGCTCCAGATCTACCTACTGTATGACTGGCTACAGACTACAACCATCTGCTCAGATCTACCTACTGTATGACTGACTACAGACTACAACCATCTGCTCCAGATCTACCTACTGTATGACTGACTACAGACTACAACCATCTGCTCCAGATCTACCTACTGTATGACTGACTACAGACTACAACCATCTTCTCCAGATCTACCTACTGTATGACTGACTACAGACTACAACCATCTGCTCCAGATCTACCTACTGTATGACTGACTACAGACTACAACCATCTGCTCCAGATCTACCTACTGTATGACTGGCTACAGACTACAACCATCTGCTCCAGATCTACCTACTGTATGACTGACTACAGACTACAACCATCTGCTCCAGATCTACCTACTGTATGACTGACTACAGACTACAACCATCTGCTCCAGATCTACCTACTGTATGACTGACTACAGACTACAACCATCTGCTCCAGATCTACCTACTGTATGACTGACTACAGACTACAACCATCTGCTCCAGATCTACCTACTGTATGACTGACTACAGACTACAACCATCTGCTCCAGATCTACCTACTGTATGACTGACTACAGACTACAACAATCTTCTCCAGATCTACCTACTGTATGGCTGACTACAGACTACAACCATCTGGTCCAGATCTACCTACTGTATGACTGACTACAGACTACAACCATCTTCTCCAGATCTACCTACTGTATGACTGGCTACAGACTACAACCATCTGGTCCAGATCTACCTACTGTATGACTGACTACAGACTACAACCATCTTCTCCAGATCTACCTACTGTATGACTGACTACAGACTACAACCATCTGCTCCAGATCTACCTACTGTATGACTGACTACAGACTACAACCATCTTCTCCAGATCTACCTACTGTATGACTGACTACAGACTACAACCATCTTCTCCAGATCTACCTACTGTATGGCTGACTACAGACTACAACCATCTGGTCCAGATCTACCTACTGTATGACTGACTACAGACTACAACCATCTTCTCCAGATCTACCTACTGTATGACTGGCTACAGACTACAACCATCTGCTCCAGATCTACCTACTGTATGACTGACTACAGACTACAACCATCTGCTCCAGATCTACCTACTGTATGACTGGCTACAGACTACAACCATCTGCTCCAGATCTACCTACTGTATGACTGGCTACAGACTACAACCATCTACAAGTTTAGTTTGTAGTGAACATCATCAACAGCTGCACTTAAAGTCTCTTGGGGTCATATGGGACTTGGTTGTTCTCCATACTGCATCATACACTATATTATTTTTTCTGTTTTGTTATATTAGTAGTCTACTGACAACAGTAAGTATCATTACTTAATCACAGTATATATTATTGTGGTGTACACTGTTGACTTGACTCCCTGCTATTGATTATACGTTACTTTAGCTTGCCACTACCTCATAACTTTGCCTTAATTGCTCTTATATAGTTAATTTATCTTCTACTAGTTGCATATACCTCCTATTTAATTTAATTATTCTTAATTTGTGTTGCAATACCTGAATTATCCCTCTTGTGAACACTAGGCATATCTTATCTTTATTTTAGTTCATACCATAACTCTGCTCACAAACTCACCTGTACCTGGGTCATCTGTTTGCCAATATCAGTGTTCCTGCTACAGTAAATCCTACAGGCAAAGTGTACTGCTTCACAGTAGTTTATGAATTGTTTTGCAGAGGTGTTATTACAAAATCTGAACGTAATATCAGTGAAAAATGCTCTAAAATTGAAAGAAAAGTATTTCCACAAAATAAAAGCACATTGCGTGACGTTAACTGATGTCTTTTATTTAAATATACGCGTTTGTTTTCCTTGGTATTTGTCTCCAAACAGATAATAGCTCTGTCCAGCTCCATCCAAGCCCCTGTTTGTTTCAAGATGGCTGCGACATCATATATTTTATATATTGGTTGAAATGGTCTTTTCACCCCGACACCAAGTAGTATTAACAAAGAAACTGAAGGAAAACCGTTTTTCTAACAGCGTCCTTACCAACTGCTTGAGAACTTTTGCAAATGTGAGCCATATCTTTCTCACAAGCCAATCAAAGCAGACTGGGTCAATCTCGGACAATACAAGAAAATAAAGTGTTTTTTGAACGTTAAAGCATGTAAAAATTTTCTAGTAGACACCTAAAATAGTATTAACCTGAAAATGAACATGACATGTCTCCTTTAATGAAAGACTGGAAGCAAGGGAAAACCACTAGCCTGGCTCTGTCGAAAGAAAGAGAAGAATTGGCCTCGCAGCACCTCTGAAGCTTATTAATTCAAAGATATATTTCTTTCTTTTAATCCGTTTGAAAACTGTGGCAACCTCACGGTGAGGACAAGACTCAAGGAAGTCGCAAGAGAAGTCACAAAAAATAGTTCAGAACAGAACTCCTCATAAAAACCAAAACTTGTATCCAAATAAGTGTATTTCCCAAAATGTCAAACTATTCATGTAAGCCTTGGTCTGAACTTCATAAAATGTGTCATGCTTTAATAAATTGGCAATGCAGTATCAAAAATGGTGATGGGCCACTTTTAATCAGCCACGTACCTGCAGTGCAAATCTCAATCCGTAACGCACATAGGTAGCAAGGTGTTCACAGTTGTTGGCCAAGAAATTATACGGCCCACAGCTTTTCGTTTGTTGATGCGCGCGGTCATTTCTGCCTCAGTTCCTGCCTTGTACTCCTTTCCTTTCTTGTCCTTGAATCCATCGAGGTAATTGAACACCTCAGGCTCCTCAGCCATGTCCAGTTTAGAGAAAACACAGGGAGGCTTTTTGTCTATAACCAGGGAATAAATTATTAGATGTACAGTATGTAAACATTTACAATACATGTATACTTATTTCTGTCTGAAAGCTCTTTTTTTTAACATAAGCCTAGGACTCTTCATATGGGTGGGAATTACCAGAGGCCTCACGATACGATATCATCACGATACTTATGTCACGATACAATATTATTGCGATTTTAAACATATTGCAATATTCTGTGATATACTGCAAGGTATTACCTTTTTTCCAACTTCAAATTTTTCCCAATTTCAAATAATGTCCCCAACGGAAAATGTTGTCAACATCTGTTTTATCGAAAAAGATACATTTCTCTGTTTGTTCATCTCACTTCAATTTTATTGCTGCAAAATGGGATTGTCAAGCAGACAGACTGACCAACACATATATCATAAAATATCGATACTTGGCGTCTGTGTATCGATACAGTATTGCCACGAAAAATATCGCGATACTATACTGTATTGATTTTTCCCCCCACCCCTACTCTACACTAGTGAGCCTTTACCAAGCTCAGTGCTTTAAGCTAGATGCTAACAGCAGATGTGTTTTCCATGGTCAAACTTTAGTTTAGCATGTTAGCATCCTAGCATTTGCCAATTAGCACTAAACACAAAGTACAACAAAGGGGGATTATAATTCGCTTTGCAGGTATTTCATCATACACCCAAGTATTTGTCACATTAACATAATAATGACTCTTGCCACTTTTCCGCCTCTCTCCATGAAACATGTTTTTGTATCCAAAATAGAGTTGTGATTTTACTGCACTACGCTGCGACTTTCTTCAAAACCCAAGGTTTCTGGATTATCACAGATTCATAACACACATAACACACATTCATTTTAAACTCATGCTCATCTTCCAACAGTGTTTCTTACCGGGGATTTCCACCAAATGCGTAACTGCTCCGAAACGGCGGCGGAGTCATTAGTTTTCTATTAAAGTCAATGTGTGCATTTCCACCGGTTGCATAACGGCTGCGTTCCGACTGCGTCCCAGCTCCGGCGGTCCGCTGCCCTCCGGAGCAGATACGCAGAGCTTCTATTTTTGCCGGACGCCGGAGAGCTCCGCACTATACACTGTCCGGGGATTTCCACTGGAGGCTTAACAGCTGCGGACCGGCTCCGCTGCGTGTCTGCTGCGTGCTCCGCCGTCCGTCAATACCCACCGGGTCCGGATTTGTTGCGGAACGGCTGCGGCCGTGACTGACAGCTGTAGTCACGAGGACCCACAAGTTCTCGCGAATTCACGTAGAATAGAACCACAAAACCAACAACAGTTTGTTTCCACCCAGAGGACTAGAGGGGAAGCAGCTCTGTGCTGTGTTTTCAAGGTGTAGTGCAGGGAAATATGATCCGCTGTGAGCACCGTGTATTTTATTTTGAAAATTAACCGGATATTTATTTTGTTTCGGTGCTCGACTTCCTGTCCCGCACTATCTGCCGTGTGCTGAATTGCTGCGGAGCTCTCCGTCATCCGTCAAAAATAGAAGCTCTGCGTATCTGCTGCGGAGTGCTGCGGACTGACGGAACTGGGACGGAGTAGAGATGCAGACGTTACGCAGTCAGTGGAAATACACAGATTGACTTTAATGGAAACCTAATGACTCCGTCGACGTTCCGGAGACGTTCCGCAGACGTTCCGCATCCAGTGGAAATTGCCGGTCAGCCCTCCGCAGCAGATACGCAGAGCTTCTATTTTTGACGGACGACGGAGAGCTCCGCAGCAATTCAGCACACGGCAGATAGTGCGGGACAGGAAGTCTAGCACCGAAACAAAATAAATATCCGGTTACTTTTCAAAATAAAATACACCGTGCTCACGGCGGATCATATTTCCCTGCACTACACCTTGAAAACACAGCACAGAGTCGTTTCCCCTCTACTCCTCTGGATGGAAACAAACTGTTGTTGGTTTTGTGGTTCTATTCTACCTGAATTCGCGAGAAATTGTGGGTCCTCGTGACTGCAGCTGTCAGTCATGGCCGCAGCCGTTCCGCAACAAATCCGGACCTGGTGGGTATTGACGGACAGCGGAGCACGCAGCAGACACGCAGCGGAGCCGGTCCGCAGCCGTTACGCATCCAGTGGAAGATGTTATGGTGCATGAGTGTTGTTGACATAATTCCAAAATCACATTCAGCATATAGCCTATAGTCCACTCCACTGTATGGTAAAGATGATGCTAGATGATATCAAACACCTTAGGTTTGTTTTATTGTTGCTTTCACTGTTAGATTGAATTGGCTTACTGCCTTTGGAGTTTCTAAATATACGTACTTAAGCGTTCAAATATGTTCTGCCCGTCTTCTTTACCAGGGAGTGGTCTGTTGCCCACATAGACAGCATAGTGCTGGTAGGTAATGCTTTTCCCGAAAACCGTCTTACAACTGGGTTTGAAAGAAATGATATCTCCAAACTGGAACTGTTAAAGAAAGAAATGGAAATGGAAGAAATTAATTTACTGATACGTTCTAGAGCACCACAATACGGCATAAATACAATACTGAAAGTTATTAACTTACTCCATTTATGTCGACTGTGATCACCAGCTGAAGGATCACAGCCACCAAGATCAGCTTCCTCATTTTTCCAGCAGTGAACGGCTGTGATGAACATTACAATACTGTAAGGTTATCTGAAACTGATCTTTTACTAAACTCATTTGATTTTTACAAGTAAAGACGTTTTCAAAAAAATTCTAGAGAGGGAAATTCATGCACCGAGGGTAGTTCATATTCTAGGTAAGAATGGCAGACACAAAAGACTAAGAATAATGCTTCAACACCACAAAAACAACATGCACACAAAATGTTTCCCACGAAATTTAAGTATTCAAGCAATGAAACTGAGTTTGAGGAAGGACAGAAAGTAGAAAAGTAATAAAAAGAAAAGACAGAAAGCAGACAGGAGACAGATGAAATGATGACCTACCACGGAGGTGTTGAGGAGATGAAGTAAGCAGTACGATCAAGCTTCTTAACACCCTGAAACTACACACACACACGCACACACGCACACACACGCACACACACACACACACACACACACACACACACACACACACACACACACACACACACACACACAGAAGAAAGACCAAAAGCAGCTGTTGGGGAAGTGATACACATTCACTTATTTCCACTTAGATGCACACTTGTCTTCCTGCAGCTCGCACACTTTTAAGTAGATTTATGCATGCTTGCGCACACACAGTGGTTAAACTGGCTTTTGTAGGGAGGGGGAGCCCTTATTTACGGGGAATGCTCATCATTCAAAATCGCGCCGTAAAATGATTTAATGTGTTTTTACACCAAAGGGCTCTTTTTCCAGTATTAATGTGTAAGGTAGGGTTGATTAGTTATTCAAACAAAGAGAAATACTTTACAATTCAATTACTTTTTTATAGGCTAATGTTAGCAGGCAGGAAATGGATTTCACCCTTGGAAAATGTAGGAATTTGAACATGTTTGAAAATATTAGTTGGCAAATATGTAAAAATCTTTTTAAACAAGAAAATTATGTTGATTTAAGAGAATCAGAAACCACTATTAGAGCATTTTTAACAGTGATTGGCTGGCCCAGCTTGTTAATAGCCAGTGTATGTTCATTTAAGCTTCCAGTTTGTTAGATGGCACCAACATTTGGTCTGATCATAACTGGCCTGGCAAACCCAAAGGCCAAGGTTTTGCTTCCAGATTTGTGTGCTGACTTATGATGGGGGGCTCTGGGGGTCCTCCCCAGAATTTTTTTTAGCATTAAACACTTCATTTCCTGCATTTTGGTGAATTTTTATGCACCTATTTCTACTACCTTTTTCTGAATAAATATGCCTGAAATATCTTTATGTAAAGGGAAACATTACAATCCAAATATAAAAACATAATGGAAAATATTGCAGTAAGGCTGTAAGCTGTATTGCTTTCATCTATTTATTCTCCTTTAGATCGACTTTTCTAATTATATCTGAGTCAGCACACATGTAGCCTAGGCATCATTTATTCTTCCCTCTTTTGCATCTTTTGTTGGGGAAGTAACCTCCGTGAATGTGCATATGACAATTATTCACCTCAGTGATACATTATTCATTTAATTTATGAATTAAACCTCTGGATTGCAATATTTGAGATGTTTGAGCAAGATTTCTGCTCATGTCCAAAACTTTGTGCACATTCAAAATATAACTCTGTGTTCTCTGAGATTTGGAGGAGTCGTGATATTTTGTGAAAAAAATAAAGTTTATAATTACGAGCTATAACGAGAATAAAGTCACAATATTTCAGAAAATAATCTACCTGCACCGTAGTCTGCTGTGCATTACGTGACTGGTCTGCTGATAAGGTAGACCTTCTGACAGACACAGAGCCCCGTTTGAAACCCAGAGCCCCGTTTGAGATGTTTAGGGTTGTGGAGGCTGTAAGCTGCTCTACATCGGAGGTGGAAACCCAAAACTTATGGCAGAAATACACGGAACACAAACGCAACACATCTGCCGCAGCATGTCCACAGCAGAGCGCATCCATAAACCTGAAGCTGCGCAGCTTTTTACAGCGGGAGTGGACACTAAACGATGTCCGTTTTCATATTTGTCAGTCAACTTTTCAAAATACATTCGGGTACACTCAAAACATTCAGGGCTGAACCCCCGGTAAAATGTTTGCTGCTGCAGGAGACGGAGCTCCGGCAGGGTGTGTTGTGGACCTGAGGAGGCGGAGCCGCGCTCCGGTGCGCTCCGGTGCGCTCCGGCCCAATTTAACATATAAATACTATAATTTGGGGTGGCAGTAGTGGCCTAACATACACAGTGACGGACTGGCTATATGGAATTTGGGCAAATGCCAGAAGGGCCGCACCCCTTTGGACCCCTATGAGCCACAAGTGATAATATGTCTTTGGTTAATTTTGATAAGTTAAAATTTTAGGCATGCAGCCACAGATATTCAAGATTGTACTGCAGCGAGGTGCGTGGAAAGATTCACTCGGAAGGCAGAGTTACTAATTTCCAAACTAGGTTATTGACAAAAATAGGGCTTGTGTGTTGCAAATGCCAGGGCCGTTTTTTGATCCCAGTCCGTCACTGACATGCACACACACACACACACACACACACACACACACACACACACACACACACACACACACACACACGTATGCTCTTCAAGGCTTTTAGATTTTCTCTATGGATGCCTTCTACCATATTCTGCGGTTAATACAATAAATATTACTTTTTTCTTTCACTTCTCCTGTGTGTTATGTCTGTGACATATCTGTACACTGTTATAAACCACAGTCAGATTTAGGGCTCTCTGTGTGTTAATGCACATATCTTAGTGGTTTACAACAGGTTCCTTTTTCACAGCCACAAAATGTACCTGAGTAACCCACTAAAGCCTCTCCTGCTCACTTACAACAAGTCATTTTGAAAAATATCATAAAGGTGCAGGACTAGGAAGTGAGAATGTCAATTTTTTGGTCAGAGAAAAAATGTGCATATTGCTCAGGGCTGTATGACGTATTCTCTTAATGAACTAGTTTCCTTAATAGCCTTTTTATAGACCACTGTAATAATGAATAGCCTATAGGAGGGTATCTGTTCTGTCAGTCACTCTGACTGAAACCCCCTCGTGTGCTGTTAGACCCTGTTCTGCATTAAGTAATGCTTATGGGACAACTAGTTACCTTCCAGTTTTACCACCAATTCAGTATGGAGAGGCTGACCTCCATAGTTACTGAGCCATGTTTTTGATTTGGGATTTCGGGATTGTCAAAATAGTTTTGATATGCAAGCAATGCTTTACATTTCTTGAGACAGTATAACCATTTTTTTTTACACCAACATTAACAATAGAACACCCACAGCACTTGCTCATTGTTTTGATTTCAAATAACACAACATGTCACATCAGGACGGAGCAGAAGAGAGCAAGACAGGCTGAGAGGGCTGATTGATGGAGTACTTCTTAGCCGTTGGAACTGCTGGGCTCGTTGGAGCACTCTGAAAATTCCTTTATGTACTTCAGCGTATCTTTTGTATCAATTCTCTGTATAAGTTTGTTGTTGAAGCAGAGCTTTTCACCAGACATGTTGAACTGTAAACAAAACAAGAGTGATTAAATTAATTGTGACCCTGCTGAGAGATAAATACATGATCATCACAAGCTGGCAGTGTTAAATTCAGCGTACATTATATAGAGAAACCAGAACTTGTTAGTCAGTCACACTGATTTGTAATAATGTAAATAACATAACAAGCTTTGGAGCAACATGTTGAGTGTGTCTGGATAGAGACAATAACTGTTTTGGGAATGACATTTTGGGAAATACACTACGCCTATTTGCTGAGAGATGTGTGTTAAATATGACGCTACAGCTAGCTTAGCCTAAGGGCTCCTGCACACTGCCTGTGTGGCGTGAGCGTGGGTCCATTTTTATTTCGGCTCCCATGTTAACAGGTTAGAGCTTACACATTGCCTGCATGACACGCACGTCTCAAAAACGTGTGCATGCTAGAAAAAAGAAATACCTAATACACCTAAATTTTTAGGCGATACACAAGCATGTTGGAAGCGTTTCCAGGCAAAATAGAATAGGAAAATAAGTTTATATGTCATTTTGACACAAATACATTTAATAAATGACATTTTGATGTTTGAAAGTCTCTAGCTTTTGACATGAATGCAGAAAAAAAAAAGAATTATCGATTTTCAAATATTGAACCTGTCAATACAGAACGAAATATTCTGTAGCTTATTTTGCCGTCAATACTGCCAACGTTGTCTTTGCTGTAATCAAAATAAAGTTGAAGAACATGCTCTAATTTCATTTTATCAATGAGAAACATCCATGGGTCCAGACAAGGCTAGGAGCAGCAGCTGTCAGACACGTTTCTGGTGTGCAAAGACATAGAAACGCCACGCTCACGCCACGCAGGCAGTGTGCAGGACGCCTAAAATGGACATATCATAAAACTCACTTTTTCAATGCTTGAGCACATACATTTGGGTATCTGCTGTTTCCCCCTTTCTAGACTTTTGTGTTACGCTAAGCTAACTGCCTCTCTGCAAATAAGCGTATTTCCCAAAATGTCAAACTCTATTCTTTTAAGCTCTTGGTACTTAATGAAATTGGTCATTCTTTCGTCAATTGGCGAGGCAGTAGGAAAAATGTTGATGGGCCACTGTTAAATCAGCCACGTACCTGCAGTGCTACCGTCACTCCATAACGCACATAGGTAGCAAGGTGTTCACAGTTGTTGCTAATGACTTCATACGCCCAACATCTGTTTTTTGGATTGGTTAATGCGCTGAATTATTTGTTTCTTAGTTCCTGCCTTGTACTCCTGTCCATTCTTGCCCTTGTATTCATCGAGGTAATTGGTCACCTGAGGCTCCTCAGCCATGTCCAGTGTAGAGAAAACACAGGAAGGCTTATTGTCTATAACCAGGGAATAAATTGTTAGAGGTAGCCTACAGTACATTTACAATAAATGTATACCTATTTCTGTCAAACTAGCTCCTTTTTCATAAACAAGCCTTGGAGTCTGTACTATGTACCAGGCTCAGTGATGCCAATAGCAGATATGTTTCCAATGTTCATATCTTATTTAATCATGTTAGCATCCTAGTGTTAATTAGCACTAAACACAACTGATGGGGATCATTATGTAATTATTTGTGCAGGTTTGGATGTAGCTGGTCTGAGCAAAGCATAACAAAAGCACCTTCAGTATAATGTAGCTGTCTACTGTATGGTAGAGATGAGATACTCTCATTACAATTTGTGATAGGGTTTTTCAGCATGATGGTGATGTGATGCTAGACTCTAACATCTGAGGTTTGGTTTATTGTTGCTGTCACTGGAAGATAAGAAAACAAAGTGTTAATTGGCCTTTTTCAATTTGTATGCATACGTACTCAGGCATTCATATATGTTCGCCCCGTTGCCTTTACCGGGAAGGTCTTCATCACCCACATAAATAGCAAAGTGCTGGTAGATAAATTGTTTCCCAGCAATCGTCATACACCTAGGTTTGAAAGAAATGATATCTCCAAACTGGAACTGTGAAAGAAAGAAATGGAAATATAAGAGATACATTTACTGAAACATTATAGAACACCACGATCCAACTGACTTAAAATGATGTGTATGAAATAAAACAACATTAACTCAAAAAGTTTTCAAGACTGTGTTCAAGGAAGGACAGAAAGTAGAAAAGTAATCAAAAGAAAAGACAGATAGTAGACAGCGGACTGATGAAATGATGACCTACCATGGAGGTATTGGGGAGATGAAGTAAACAGTACAATCAAGCTTCTTGACACCCTGAAACTACGCACACACACACACACACACACACACACACACACACACGTCTTAACAAACAGTTCACCAAATTGGGATCTTTCTCAGGGATTTTCTCTACAATCCATAGGCCAAAAATTCAACAATGTTCAATATTTTGCTAAACCAAACATGTCCTCAAAGCAATTTCTGTCATTATAACACAAAGATTACCACCAACTCACAGCTAGAATTTAGGGTAAGGACATTTCTTCCTAGTGCCAAAGGTCTTACCTTCTTCAATGAGATTGAGGAAGCCTGTTGGAGCAGAGGAAGGCATTACCTTATATACAGTTATCAGCATATCTGATAATATCGAGTCTTTGTTCAGCCCATGTGCCAATCTGCCATATATGCCCCAACCTACAACAAGGTTTCACTTATCAATTCTGACAGTCACAGTACCTGAGGTCGGCTGAAAACACTTTTTTTTTTTAATTAGCAATAAACTCCTTCACACAATTCTTCATATTCACAGTTGGGAATTCCCCACAAACTTTGTCTTGTGTACTGGTCACCATTGTTAAACTCCATAGGTGTTAAGTGCTTTGTGTCTGAGGCCAGGATGGGGATTTTCTTGTCACAAGCTCCTAAAAGAAAAGAAAAGTTTGGTTGATGTGGTGCATTTTATTCCTGTCGTCCTCACAGAAAAGCAAACGACATCTTGAGAAATCAAATTGAAATTGTATCACAAAACCTCTTAGCTTTGGTTTTTACTGCACATTTATGGTATGATTAATTATCACCCTCTTTTTTAAAGGTTATTTTTTTGGGACTTTTCCCTTTGTTATAGGGAACAGTGAACAGACATGAAAGGGGGAGAGAGATGGGGGATGACATGCAGCAAAGGGCCACAAGTCAGATTTCGAACCCAGGCCACTGAAGGACTCAGACAACATGGGGTGAACGCTCTTACTGGGTGAGCTAGAGGCCACCCCTCAACCTCTTTTCCAATGGTGGCAGGCAGCTGTTTTCAGCAGACAAGCTCTGATAAACTGTACACTACCTGCGCAGGTGAAGACAACAGATTAAGAGATGCATATTTTCCTCACAGGATTGAAATGAGTGAATATTGGACTTACATTCATCAGGTGGAAACACAAAAAAGTACTATAAAAATGTGTTAAAAAGCTATTAAAGTTAGCTAAAAACTGTTACAGCAGTGGGCATTATCTGTTTTTTTTATGCAATGAAATGTGGACAATATTGAAAACAAAATAGTTACTATGAGTTGGAATGTTACAGAGACGTGTACTTTCTGTTATTTATATTTTGTTACAGTAATGTGTATACTTCTCTCTCTCTTTGTGTTCAAAGGTTTTTCACCTGCTAAAAGGCTAAACTGCTATAAACTAGACTAAACTATTAAACATCTTAAGACCTACAAAAAAATCCAAATGGCTGAAGCAATAATTCAAATGGCACTGTCAAGTTGGACTGCTGAAGTCTGCCAAAATAAAAGGAGGAAAAAAGGAAAAGAGGTGTTTGGTCATTGAGTGAAATCCAGTTCATAATTCCGGGGTGGATGCATCAAATCCTGTTCAAGTGGGGAATCTGCACAACAATTAGAGGAGACTTGACAATGTTGCTGTATATGTCTGATAGCAGTAAGGAAGCAGCTGTTTGC
Organism: Perca schrenkii; assembly: GCA_025617405.1. NCBI lineage: Eukaryota > Metazoa > Chordata > Actinopteri > Perciformes > Percidae > Perca > Perca schrenkii. Next base: position 33,210,942 of record CM046792.1, read on the forward strand.
TAATATGTTAGAGATACCAACTCTAAAAGGCAAAAAGATATTTAAGTGCTGAGTGACTGTCTCCATGTTTTAGAGTTCTCTTGAAGCCGAGAGCCTACCGTTTTCTAATTTAAGCATGACTGTTACCAGAAGGGTCCATGTGTAATTCCCCAATTACCCCACATGTCTGCCAAATTACAATACAATATGCTTAATGTTACTTCATAGCTCTTTCAATGCTTGTTTAAAGCTGCATATAATGGAGACCATTATATGAACTCTCAAAAGACAAATGTACTTTGCAGCAGTCATAAAATATAAAGACATACTTTGTTCTAACAGCTTATTCATAGAGGGCATTCTACTGTACATTATGCAAAAGCCTTTTTCGCTTAAGGTGATATTCAATAAAATAAAGAGCTCATTTGAATAAGTATATTCACACACTGCTCAGATACAGTTCCAGCTAGAGCTACCTTCTTTTACAATTATAATGTATTCAAATAACAACTCTACAGGATATGAGAAACACTGCACACATCATCTGTACTCACAAGCATTGTATTCCTCAAATGTTCTTTTAAAATAAAGTGAAATAGAGCAATCGTCCCACATTCTTGCAATCATTTACCTTAAGGAAGTGACAATGGCTTGAAAAAGAAAGTAAAAAGAAAATATCTAGCCCTCCCTCTTTTCATATCAACTAGCTGCACTGACGTGTCTGGTTATACTGATTATTTCAGTTCTGTTTGTTGTGCCTTGTTAAACAGTTCTACATGTTGGGATCTTTTTAGTGAAAGCATCACACAGATTTGGGATATTCTATGTAATTTAATTGTTGTGTTTGTTACTAATCGTTATGTTTGATACCTACGTTCTGAGGTGTCTGTCGAGTTTTGTGGCTTGTATCATTTGGAATCAAATGATTGTTTCATCTTCCAAGAATTAAGTCCCATTTAGTCTGTAGTATGGGAACTACCCCTCTTTAATTCAATCTTCCCGTTTTCCAGTAGTTTTACCCAATGTAATGGGAAAATTACATTTAAGCATAATTCCTTATATTTTTTATGTTTTATTTGTACTTTAATTCTCTCACAAATGCTGAGTTTATCTCGTTTCCCACATGTAGATTTTGATTCTAACTTTGTGAGACATACTGGAACATAATGTGAGTACTGTTAGCCTGAACCGATAAAGGTACTATCTCTAGTTTTCCCATGCCAGTTAAGATGTAACTGGGGGGGTGAAAGTCGTACAGGGAGGAGGAGGTGAGATGGCTCCAAGATGTCTCTTGTATTTCTTGATTGTCTTCATGTGTATCAGATTGCCTGTAAAAATTGTAACGTCATAATAATCCAAGTGCGTGCGTGCTGTCACTCTGAAGATGCATATAAGCCTGGTGTTCTGTTTACTCATTTGAGGGACTGACTCCACACTGGGCTGCTGCCTTTTGTGAAATCATGTTGCTCCTATATTTGATATAAATATATATATATATATATATATATATATATATATATATATATATATATATATATATATATATATATATATATATATATATATATATATATATACATATATATATATATATCATATATATATATATATATATATATATATATATATATATATATATATATATATATATATATATATACATACATACAGGTGCTGGTCATATAATTAGAATATCATCAAAAAGTTGATTTATTTCAGTAATTCCATTCAAAAAGTGAAACTTGTATATTATATTCATTCATTACACACAGACTGATATATTTCAGTGTTTATTTCTTTTTAATTTTGATGATTATAACTGACAACTAATGAAAATCCCAAATTCAGTGTCTCAGAAAATTAGAATATTACCTAAGACCAATACAAAAAAAAGGATTTTTTAGAAATGTTGGCCAACTGAAAAGTATTAACATGAAAAGTATGAGCATGTACAGCACTCAATACTTAGTTGGGGCTCCTTTTGCCTGAATTACTGCAGCAATGCGGCGTGGCATGGAGTCGATCAGTCTGTGGCACTGCTCAGGTGTTATGAGAGCCCAGGTTGCTCTGATTGTGGCCTTCAGCTCTTCTGCATTGTTCGGGTCTGGCGGATCGCATCATCCTCTTCACAATACCCCATAGATTTTCTATAGGGTTAAGGTCAGGCGAGTTTGCTGGCCAATTAAGAACAGGGATACCATGGTCCTTAAACCAGGTACTGGTAGCTTTGGCACTGTGTGCAGGTGCCAAGTCCTGTTGGAAAATGAAATCTGCATCTCCATAAAGTTGGTCAGCAGCAGGAAGCATGAAGTGCTCTAAAACTTCCTGGTAGACGGCTGCGTTGACCTTGGACCTCAGAAAACACAGTGGACCAACACCAGCAGATGACATGGCACCCCAAACCATCACTGACTGTGGAAATTTTACACTGGACTTCAAGCAACGTGGATTCTGTGCCTCGCCTCTCTTCCTCCAGACTCTGGGACCTTGATTTCCAAAGGAAATGCAAAATTTACTTTCATCAGAGAACATAACTTTGGACCACTCAGCAGCAGTCCAGTCCTTTTTGTCTTTAGCCCAGGCGAGACGCTTCTGACGCTGTGTCTTGTTCAAGAGTGGCTTGACACAAGGAACGTGACAGCTGAAACCCATGTCTTGCATCCGTCTGTGCGTGGTGCTTCTTGAAGCACTGACTCCAGCTGCAGTCCACTCTTTGTGAATCTCCCCCACATTTTTCAATGGGTTTTGTTTCACAATCCTCTCCAGGGTGCAGTTATCCCTATTGCTTGTACACCTTTTTCTACCACATCTTTTGCTTCCCTTCACCTCTCTTTATTAATGTGCTTGGACACAGAGCCTTGTGAACAGCCAGCCTCTTTAGCAATGACCTTTTGTGTCTTGCCCTCCTTGTGCAAGGTGTCAATGGTCGTCTTTTGGACAGCTGTCAAGTCAGCAGTCTTCCCCATGATTGTGTAGCCTACAGAACTAGACTGAGAGACCATTTAAATGCCTTTGCAGGTGTTTTGAGTTAATTAGCTGATTAGAGTGTGGCACCAGGGGTCTTCAATATTGAACCTTTTCACAATATTCTAATTTTCTGAGATACTGAATTTGGGGTTTTCATTAGTTGTCAGTTATAATCATCAAAATTAAAAGAAATAAACACTGAAATATATCAGTCTGTGTGTAATGAATGAATATAATATACAAGTTTCACTTTTTGAATGGAATTACTGAAATAAATCAACTTTTTGATGATATTCTAATTATATGACCAGCACCTGTGTATATATATATATATATATATATATATATATATATATATATATATATATACCTATATGGTAACACTTTACAATAAGGGTACATTAATAAGCATTAGTTAATGCATTAATAAGCATTAACTAACCGTTATTAAGGGTTGAATAAATTGTCTAATAAACATTTATTAACAATGCTCATGTTAACTAAGGTATTAATTGATGCATTATTTACCATTAGTTGATGCATTAACTAACTGTTAATCACAGTTAACTAAGGTGTTTATTTTACCATTAGTAAATGCAGTAATAAGCCCTCACTAATTATTAAAAACAGTTAATTAAGGTGTCTATTTATCATTAGTAAATGGAATAATAAGCCTTGAATAACTGTTAATAACAGTTAACTAAGGTGTCTATTTAATCATTAGTTAATGCAGTAACAAGCCTCGACTAACTTTTAATCACAGTTAACTAAGGTGTATATTTTAACATTAGGTAATGTACTAAAAAGCCTGAACTGGAAATAAAAGTTAACTAAAGTGTCTAAGTAAAGCCTTAGTTGATGTTGATGAAGGTATTTCCTAATATTACTAGGTGGTTGATGAAGATGTTTGATAGCATGTGTGTCTTGAGGTTCACGGCCAAGCCATGTTATTATGAGAAAACTTTTTTTTATTGCTTATTTCAGGGTCATGGTTGTCCACATACCTTTGTCCACCATATTTGTCCATCCTCCAACATATGACTTACTTTTGGTAGAGGGTGAGATCAGTGAAAATACTCCTTAGTCTCCATGCAGAGGTTTGCTTCTTCCTTGGTCTTCATATAGACATTAACCTTGTGCATGCTATATAAGCATTACTTAACCTTAAATGGTCACTTAATTAATGTGTAACAATACTGAATAAGCCTTAATTAACCATCAATAAACAGTTATTAATGCTCTTTGGTAGACTTATTGTAAAGTAGAGAACATATGCACCTTTATTAATACTTAATTAATGTGTAACAATGCTGAACAAGCCTCACTAACCATCAATAAACAGTTATTAATGCTCTTTGGCAGAGATGGGAGTAAGTCACACATGTGCAAGTCGCAAGCAAGTCTCAAGTCTTAACCTTCAAGTCTCAAGCAAGTCCAAGTCATTTTTTGTGACAATCAAGCAAGTCAAGTCAAGTCATAGCTTTGGTCAAGCAAGTCACAAGTCAAGTCATACAAAAGTTTCCATTTTTAAACAAGCTAAAGACAGTGATTATGAACTGCTGAAATTTTATTTGCATTTTTTACTCAAAAGACATTGCGTCCGCATACATCTGAAGAGTTTAAATTAACACAAATAAAAAAATCACAGCCTAAAACTGATATTAGGCCAACAATAAAACAACATGCCTCAAACATGACATTAAATCATGAAATTCCCTCCAACAATTAAAGTATAATGGTTCCTAAGTCAAATAATATTCTTCAAACATGCCTCACTTTTATGAGACAGAAACACATCCTTTAACCTTTCCTTCTCTTAAAGAACAAAACATATTCTTTAAGAGTAGCTGAATCACACCACATTTGCTTATCACATGGAATGGAAAGTATATGTTGATATTTGTCAGTGTATTTGTGAGTGAATGTGTGCGTGTTTGAGAAAGAGTGAGTGAAAAGTTATTAATATTGGTGAGTGAATGTGCATATGCGTGTGTGAGAGTGCAGAGTGTGTTGTATGTGTGCCTAGCTTTATTCACATACTTACATCTGCATGTGTGTGTGTTTATGAGAGAGAGAGAGAGAGAGAGAGAGAGAGAGAGAGAGAGAGAGAGAGAGAGAGAGCAGTTTGTGTTGTGTGTGTATGTGTGCCTAGTTTTATTCGCTCTTACCGCCACCTTGAACAAAGAGGGGAGGGTGTGCTTATTTATGGCCAAAAACGATAGTTACGTTATTGTAACTCCAGATTCTATGAGTATAGGCGTAGCCCTCTAAGGTTTATCCCTTCGCGCATGCGCAGTCGTGAAGATTTTCTTTCCCGCCCTTGCGTACAGTACGGGCTTCAACTACGTCCGCAGATACTGTATATGTACAGAGCGGACCCGTCTCCCAACATCAGCTTTTTCTTCAGCTAATGTAATAGGAGCAGGTGGCCCGAATCTTAGAGGGCTACGCCTATACTCATAGAATCTGGAGTTACAATAACGTAACTATCGTTCTATTTCGTATAGGCTTCGCCCTCTAAGGCTACGCTATTGGGTTAGGGCGAAGCTGATGTAGTCAATGCCACCTGCGACATAAACTTTTTTTTATTTTTTTTTATTTTTCTCTCTCTCTCATGCATTGGCAGAAGATCGCATCAGAAGCGTTATTCTGGTAAAAGAGCCTGCCATGGTAAAGACTTGACCTAGCTGGCTGCAAAGCACAAGCCATGAGTGTAGGCGTGCATGATAGTGAGAGTTGTAAATGATTGACAATTATGGGACGTCCATGTTCCTCTCAGCCACCCAGTGTAGGGGGGGTGAGGGTCTCAGACGAGTGACCTACACATGCAGCGGTACATATCATGATTGTAGGCGTGCATGGTAGTGAGAGATAGTGACAACATATATATGAGGCACCGCTCTCCTCCCAGCACCCACAGCAAAAAAAGGGTTCTCTGCCTGCTGGCAGGCAGAGCACACATACAACGGAGTATATTCGACGTTGAGTGAGGATAGAACCGAGTGGGTCATAGAGGGCTCAGACATATCGCGCAGATAGAAACGGATGAAAGGGCATGGAGATGCCCAGGATGCCGCTGCGCAGATGTCGGCTACTTTCATGTCCTTGAACAGAGTCGGCGATGCCGACAGTGCCCTCGTAGAGTGTGCCCGGATGCCCGTGTTATAGGTCTGGGTGATAGCCTCGCACAGCCAGTGAGACAGACGCTGTTTTGAAAGGGCCGCTCCTTGGGAGTGTTCCCTATAGTGTACAAACAGCTGCTGTGTCTGCTTATGTCCGCCGTGCGTAAAACGTGCCGTGATAACACGCGCGCCGGGCATAACCAGTGGAAAACCTCCTCCGCGTCGTTGTCATGAGGCGGGGGGGGGGGGAAACCCTTGAGGGAAAAACACACCCTTGACCGAAAATAATTAGTTAGAATTTTTCGGTGTGAACGAGGGGTTTGGCTGCAAGGCGGCTGCGCTCCCGTCCCCTCTAATGGAGAGGCAGGACAGTGAACTGACAGCGCACATAAGTCGCTCACTCTCTTGGCTGACATCAAGGCAAGGAGTAGCGCCGTTTTTAGTGACAGCAACCTGAGAGAGGCTTTTGCTAGGGGCTCGAAAGGAGGCTTCCCCAGAGCTCGAGCACCAGTGCTATGTCTCATTGGGGTGTGAGAGGGTGCACGGCGGGTTTCTGTCGTCTGACCCCCTTCAAGAAAACACTTTACCAGGGGGTGCGCAAAAACCATCCTCTCTCCATAGCCTTCGTGGCAGGATGAGATGGTCGCTGCGTAGGCTTTGACTGTAGATGGAGCCAAATCATTAACCACTAATGTTTGGAGATAAGCCGACACGAGAGGCAGGGGACACGATGGTCCGCTTCCTACTCCGTGCACCAGCGTTGGGAAGCAACACGCTGTAGTGGAAGGGGCTCTAGCGTTCTGGATAGTGCGCACCACGGCAGGAGGCAAGCCTAATTTCTGCAAGCGTTCCCCGCTCAGCAGCCAGCCCCGCAGTCGCTGGGTTAACACCACCGGAGGTGCAATATCGCGCTGTCCAGCTGTGACAGAGCGTCCTCGCGCCACGGCAGTTGCCAGGGGGGACCCGCCAGCAGCTGAACCAGAGTCGGGAACCAGGATGCGCTGGTGCGCTCCGGTGTCACTAAGATGACTGACAGATTCTTCTCCTGGATGCGTTCCAGGAGGCGAGGGGTAAGAGGGACCGGAGGAAAGCGTATAGGAAGGTTCTGGGCCAGGGTTGGTGGGAGAAGGCGTCTATGCCGAGGAGTGGATTGTCCCGTGTGCTCAAGGAAAAACACAGAGCGCACTGTGTGTTCTCTCGTGAGGCGAACAGATCCACTTCCGCTTTCCCGAACCTGCTCTGCAGCTCCTGAACAATAGAGGGATTCAATTTCCACTCGTTGTGAGAGGGCCCTCCCTTCGACATTAGGTCTGCCGCCCGGTTCAAAACCCCGGGGATGTAAACAGCTTTGAGGGACCACAGATGACTGTGGGCCCACAGCAGGAGGCTCCTGGCTATTTCCAATAGCCGGGCCGAACGCACGCCGCCCTGGCGGGTTATGAATGCTGCTGCTGTAGGCTAATGTTGTCTGTCCATCAAGGTTATTATAGTTTTGTATTTTTCATTAGTTTTTATTTTTATTTCGTTTTGACTTTTTGTTTTCAAATTCAGTTTAGTTTTAATTAGTTTTTAAAGCGGTTTTGCTAGTTTAGTTTAGTTTTTTTATTTTTTGAAAATGCTTAGTTTTAGTTTAGTTTTTATTAGTTTTAGTCTTAGTTTTAGTCTTTTTTTCTAAAATGGGTTATTTATTGGGGGCAAGATTGACAAAGGTCAGAAAAAAGTATTGTGTAATAATAACTCAACAAAAACCTCATACAATTTTAGAAATATGTATTCACAATGTATTCAACAATAACACCAGTACATAAAATGTACATATGATGATGAGTACAAATACAGTATCTCACAAAAGTGAGTACACCCCTCACATGTTTGTAAATATTTAATTATATCTTTTAATGGGACAACACTGAAGAAATTACACTGTGTACAGCTTGTATAACAATGTTAATGTGCTGTCCTCTCAAAATAACTCAACACAGCCATTAATGTTTAACCCGCTGGCAACAAAAGTGATTACACCCCTATGTTAAATTAAAATAGCCCCACATCATCACATGCTCTTCACCATACCTAGAGATTGGCATGGTTTTATGTCAGTTAGCCTAATAGCTGCTTTGATTGGCAGTGAGAGATAATTTTATGGAAAGTACCCCATGCCACTCTCTAGGTATGGTGAAGGGTATGTGATGATGTGGGGGTATGGTGAAGGGTATGTGATGATGTGGGGGGGGATATTTTAATTCCAAAGACCAAGGGAACTTTATCAGGATGCATAGTATCCTGGATCCATGAAATAACTGGCCTTTAAAAATAAACATCTGGGTTATATTAGCTTCTGTTTCGGGGAAAGGGGGCTTTGCGTTCTCCTTTCCCTGTCACTGTTTGTTAAGGTAAGCTAGGTTAGCCTCCTTGAGCGCGCTTCTCAAATGTACTTTCAAATTCGTGGGATTTTTCCCTTAATTGTCCACTGATTTTACCACCTTCCACTGCGAGGCACTTGCTTTTATCTGACACAGTCATAATCAAATAGGACTCTGCCGCTTTCTTCAGACTTTCGGTACCACTGTGATGTCAGGCGAGGGGCACGGACATGTTGTGTTCAATTTGACGTGGAATGTCGGAATTTCTGGGTTCCCAGTCGGAAACTATATGTCTACTGCATAGACTGAATAAAACAGGTCGGAAATGTCAACTCTGAAAGATATGTTATTTGCTCTGTGAAAGACATTGACAAAGACGAAAACTACATTTTATTTCATTTTAGTTAGTTTTGCAAACAGACATTACAGTTTTAGTTTAGTTATCGTTTTTTGTAATGCCTCGTTTTTATTTTTATTTCAGTTAACCACAATGTTTTTTCCCATCTAGTTTTCGTTATTTCGTTCGTTTTCGTTAACGATTATAACCTTGCTGTCCATACGACAACATGTCTCCCTGCTACCACTGGGTGAAGTGTTAAGACCTTCAGCACCGTGGACAGCTCCAGGCAGTTTATGTGGGGGGGCATCCTCCTCCCACCACCTGCGACTCGCATATTCCTCCCCAGCCAGTAAGGAACGCGTCACGTGTGACGTCACTTAGCCCAGGGGAACCCCGGTTGAGAGGGTTCAGGGGTTTCCTCAATATGCCAGGTCTGACTGAAAAGAGGGAGGAATGGTCAGCATTCGCCACTTGTGGCGTATAGGCTCGAGGCGCTGGCGGTGAGACCCCCTCTGGATTATCCTCATGTGGAGGACACCCAGGGGGGCTACTACGTGACCCGCAGACATCATGCCCAGAAAAAGCATCACAGACAACCCTGACAGTGCCGCGTATGGCGTGGTGCGCGACAACAGAGAGATCAGCGCGTCTCGTCTTGTCCAGGCGTTGACAGCCTGGCCCTCATGACAATCGAGTTTATGTCCACGCCCAGATAAATTATTGATTGTGCGGGGAGCAGTGAGCTTTTTTGCCAGTTCGTGGCGAAGCCAGTGTTTGCAGATGTCGCAAACTTTCATAGTTTGCAGCGCTGCCTTTTGAGCAGACCGTCCAGATAAAACAGGACCCTGATGCCTTTTTTTCCGCAACGGCTGAAGTGCCGTCTCCATGCACTTGGAAAAAGTGCGGTGGGGCAGTGAGTACCCGACCAACAGCCAGTTGTACTGGAATGGGCCCCTTGGAAAAAAAGCGCAGGAATTTCCTGTGTCTGGGAATAATTGGATGTGAAAGTATAAGTCTTTCAGATCCACAGACGTGAACCATTCGTGGTGGCGCACACATTCCAACACGTGCTTGACCGTCAGCATGTGGAATTTGCGCCCCATAATGCACCGGTTGAATTGGGGCAGGTCAAGAATAGGACGCAACCCGCCTTTCTTTTGTGTGTCACACTCATCCATGCCGCGCTGTGCTCCGAAAACGGGCGTGCGCATGTTTGTGTTGACAGACATGGCCGGCAAGGAGCGCAGAGTCCGTTCTGCCACTGAGCGAGACGTGTGATCGTGTCGCCCAGCCCATGGTAGGGCTCTGTTGAAAGGGCGGCGGCTGGTCACCGCCGACTGGGGCGGGAGCAGCCACCGGGTCACTGTCGTCCTCATCCCGCTGGCATAGCCGGGGGGAGAAGAATGACTGAGCGGCAACGCTCATAGCGCGTGAGCGTTTGCTCCCGCTGTCTGCATAGTGAGAGAGCAGTGGAGCTCCGCGTGCTGCGGTGGGCTGGTGTGTGCTTGTCATACACCTATGTGTGCTTGTGTGGGGAACGACTGTCATGTTGTCAGCGCATTGTTCAGTGGGAACGAGGGCTGTTGTGTCTTTGGCACTTAACCGTAGAGGGACAGACGTTACCCGCGCCCCGACATAGCCACGCCGTTGTGGCTCTGGGGTCGGGTTAGACCAGGTGGGGGACACCTTCATGGTCCTCCGGCTCCGTGAAGCCTGCCGGTAATGTGCCGGCAGCCGCTGTGGAGGGGGGCCGGGCGGAGGAGCGGGGCTTGAAGCCTGTGAGGATGCCGCCGCAGCATTTTATGGCAGTTGTCATGGCGACGGCGCTGCTCTGGAGGGACGGGCTTCCAAGAGCCGAGCCTTCGGAGCCGCTCCACGTCTTCGGCCGCTTGGTGAGGAGGGACGTGGCTGTCTGATGACGGGCCCCAAATAGTCCATCGGGAGCTATGGGGCCGTACAGAAGCTCGCGCCTGACGTCAGTGGGTAGCTGCGACATGTGGGGCCAGGTGTTTCGCTGGGCCACAGTCTGCCACGCCATGACTCTGGACAACGCCACCGTGGACGCCATGGTCAGGGTGAGGGTGGCGGTCATGGCCGTGCTAATCTCCGTGGCTAGCTCCGGAGGAAGAGCTCCTGGAGTGGTGGCCATAGCGGAGACGGGAGAGGTTAGCATACCTGATCCTTGGGGAAAAGGCGCGGGTTTCCGGTGGCCAAAAAAAGCAGCCTCCGAAAGCAGAATGGACGCCAGGCTCTGCTCCAGGGGGGGGTTACCGAAGGGAAGCCCACTTCTGTGTCGCCTTGAACCCGGGTGAACGGGGCGGAGCGAGAGATGGGAGCCTTCAGTTTCCCGGGCTGGGAGAGAGAGAGCCTCCTCCACGAACGGCCGAATGCTCCGTGAAGCGCGGCCAGAGTGGAGCCCGTGAGAAGGGCGGCTCCTGAGCGTAACATCCCCGCTCAAGAGGCCAAGAGCGGGGGCTGGAAGCTCAGCTCAGCCGGGAGCGCTATGCCTCTCTGGTCTGCCGCCTTTTGATGATCTCCGGCAGATCCAAGAAGAGAACCTTAGCGGTGGAGGCCACCGAAACGGTGCCCCCGGCCGTTTCAGAGATGTGGAGAGCCGCAATGAGAGGGCATCGATCCCCGTCTCAAGGTCCAGTCCTCCCAGGGGGGAGGAGGGACAGCCGGTGACGGAGGCGTTATCCGAGGGAATCGAGCCATTGGGCTCGTGCTCGTCGATAAAGCCTTCCTCCAGCGGATCCAGGGTGTTGACGAGCCAGTAAGCTTTCGCCCGCCGGTTAAGCTCTTTAAATGTCAGGCGGGCGCAGAACTGGCAGGAGGCGTCGGGGGCGAGAGCCGGGCCCGCGTGAGCGGCGCCGAGGCAGGTCTCGCAGCGGGGATGGAGGTCTGTCGGCGGGATGTAGCCGGTCCGGCAGACTGTGGGGCAGAGGCAAACACCGCTGGAAATCGTGCGGATCCAGGGTGTTGACGGATTGCCGTCTGTCTGCCCAGCTACCATCCCCTTCCCCGCTAGCCTGACAAACCAGAAAAGCTTCCGCCCGCCGGTTAAGCTCTTTAGATGGCAGGCGGGCGCAGAACTGGCAGGAGGCGTCGGGGGCGAGAGCCGGGCCCGCGAGAGCCGGGCCCGCGTGAGCGGCGCCGAGGCAGGTCTCGCAGCGGGGATGGAGGTCTGTCGGCGGGATGTAGCCGGTCCGGCAGACTGTGGGGCAGAGGCAAACACCGCTGGAAATCGTGCGGATCCAGGGTGTTGACGGATTGCCGTCTGTCTGCCCAGCTACCATCCCCTTCCCCGCTAGCCTGACAAACCAGAAAAGCTTCCGCCCGCCGGTTAAGCTCTTTAGATGGCAGGCGGGCGCAGAACTGGCAGGAGGTGTCGGGGGCGAGAGCCGGGCCCGCGTGAGCGGCACCGAGGCAGGTCTCGCAGCGGGGATGGGGGTCCGGCGGCGGGATGTAGCCGGTCCGGCAGTTGGAGCAGAGGCGAACACCGCTGGAAGTCGAGTTTGTCTTCATACTGCTAGCTTGAAGAAAAAATGGGAGATGAACAACGGGTCCGCTCTGTACATATACAGTATCTGCGGACGTAGTTGAAGCCCGTACTGTACGCAAGGGCGGGAAAGAAAATCTTCACGACTGCGCATGCGCGAAGGGATAAACCCAATAGTGTAGCCTTAGAGGGCGAAGCCTATAAGAAATAGAACTGAAGGGACTTCTGTCCATCACAAACGTCCAAATAGTGGTTCAGCTGAATATGGGGACTGGAACCCAAATCTCTCCCGATTTAAGTGTCTGATGAAATTCGACGTCGGAAATAAGTACTGCAGACCTTGCAAACTGCCGTTAGTTTTTTTCTTTGCCTGGTCAGATGTGTAATCCTTATAGCCAAACTTTATTATTTTCTGTGCAGAGGGACATAGGCGCCGATTTATGTTTTCCTCCGTGGGTGCTGCTCACATGCGCACACCCTTTAAAAAAAAGTGTTTGCATTTCCGAACCTTAGGAAACAGACAGCGTCCGACACGAACACACACGCCATAATAAAGCCAGGACAGCTGCACTTCTCACAAATACAGATAGGATTGGAGATGAAAAGTTTAACTGGCACGTAACCGCGATCAGCTTCGTGGGAAATTAAGAATCAATGCCACCGACATAACCAATCACACTATGACAGACGCTCCACAACTGCAGTGTTTAATTTGAGATTAACGTAAAAATGAACTGGCAGTCTGGCACTCGTGGGCGGTCAGTATTTTCCGTGGGTGCTCCGGAGCTCGAGCACCCACGGTATCGGCGCCCATGAGAGGGATCCATGACGTTAAGTTAGCCTACTAGCCATAGCCAGTGTTGTTTACTGACGGTCTGCCGCCGCGCGCCGCGTCATTATATCAACGGTTCCTGCGCATACAATAGCACTAAAATTGTAAAGTTAACTCCTCCTCAATATCAGAAGGGAAAATATATTTATTAAACAGAAAATCAAGTCATTTCAAGTCATTTGACTCAAGTCTAAGTCAAGTCTCAAGTCATGAATATCAAGTCAAAGTCAAGTCGAGTCTTTTATGAATGTTAATCAAGCAAGTCTCAAGTCCTAAAATTTGCGACTTGAGTCTAACTCGAGTCAAGTCATGTGACTCGAGTCCCCCATGTCTGCTCTTTGGTAGACTTATTGTAAAGTAGTGAACATATGCACCTTAACTAACACTTAATGTGTAACAATACTGAATAAGCCTTAATAAAACATCAATTAACAGTTATTAATGCTCTTTGGTAGACTTATTGTAAAGTAGAGAACATATGCACCTTAACTAATACTTAATTAATGTGTAACAATACTGAATAAGCCTTACCTAACCATTAATAAACATTTATAAATGCTCTTTGGTAGACTTATTGTAAAGTAGAGAACATATGCACCTTAATTAACACTTAATTAATGTGTAACAATACCGAATAAGCCTTAATAAACCATCAATAAACAGTTATTAATGCTCTTTGGTAGACTTATTGTAAAGTAGAGGACATATGCACCTTAACTAATACTTAATTAATGTGTAACAATACTGAATAAGCCTTTCCTAACCATCAATAAACAGTTATTAATGCTCTTTGGTAGACTTATTGTAAAGTGGAGAACATATGCACTTTTAATAATACTTAATTAATGTGTAACAATGCTGAACAAGCCTTACCTAACCATCAATAAACAGTTATTAATGCTCTTTGGTAGACTTATTGTAAAGTAAAGAACATATGCACCTTAACTAACACTTAATTAATGTGTAACAATACTGAATAAGCCTTACCTAACCATTAATAAACATTTATAAATGCTCTTTGGTAGACTTATTGTAAAGTAGAGAACATATGCACCTTAAGTAACACTTAATTAATGTGTAACAATACCGAATAAGCCTTAATAAACCATCAATAAACAGTTATTAATGCTCTTTGGTAGACTTATTGTAAAGTAGAAGACATATGCACCTTGACTTACACTTGATAAATGCATAAGAGTGCTGAATAAGCATTACTAAACAATGATTCATAGTTTATTAATACTTAAGACTTAAACGTCCACACAGCTTTTAAACATTAGTGAAACATTGTCAATGTGAAATCAAATCACAACAACCTTCTGTTATGCACACACATATTCAAAAAGTAAACACGGTTTTCATTTGATTCTGAGTCAGTTCTCATATTTCTTTCCACTGAGACTCAGAGCTATAACAGTTTAAATCCTGTATGGAGATTACACTAGAAATAGTCGCGCTCTCGTCATCTTCACTGTCATGTTTTCTGGATAGTTTTCCTCTCTTGAAACCTAACAAACCAAGTGGGATATATTAATTTCTTTTAAATGCATGCAAAAGCTACGGACGCAAGAATTGATTGTTCATTATCAACATCAAATCTTTACACATATTGTACAAATGACAACAAAACATGATAGGGCAGCCTTAATGGTACACACTCTACCTAGTGAGTGGTGAGCTGCCTTGACGATCATGATTATTCATTATCTAGATAGTGTCCAGAATATTAATTCATTGATGAATCTGACAGCCAGCAATCACAGCATTCACATGTTTGTTTATATAAATTAAAGTATATTATGCACCATAAATAATCATTGTCATAGTGTAGCTTCCCCGGCTGAGGGATGGTCTGACTCTCTTTAACTAATGGTTCACCAAGACTTAATTTTTCCTTTGCAGTTTCAAACATGCCTTGAACACATGGCATCTAACCACTGTAAGAGTTGAGAAAACAACGAAAACTAAATACTTTTAGTTTAAATGTATCCATCTTTTTTTATTTTAACCCCTTTTACACATATATTATTCTAAATTACCCTTTGAGTGCTTACATTGAGTGTTACTTCCCATTCCTATTCACTTGTTTTTTAAGAAATCAACCTTAATTATAATGAAATATTCAATTAAATATAAAATGGTTCTCCTTTGAACCTTCTATCACATCCAGTATACTGTAGTAATTGCATTTCTATCTCTGAAGTTACACCTTTTTATGTAAACAGGTTCATTAGCCTGGTAATATTAACTGCAGGCTAATGTTGACATGCTAGCTTTACTTACTCATCTCCAAGTCCGTAAAACTCTTTAACAGCATATCATAAAGTGACTCAAAATACAAACAATATTAGAGGAAACAATGACCAACCTTATCCCATTATCAACCAGGTGCTAAACAAGTTAAACATAAATGCACCATCAATAATCATTGTCATAGTGTAGCCTCCCCGGCTGAAAGATGGTCTTCATGGTTGGATGGTTTATTCACTTTCTATGCAGAAATCAACCTAAATAAAAAGCCTAGTACAATATTAAAAAGATTCTCCTTTGAACTTTTTTCCCATCCAATATACCGTAGTAATTGCATTTCTATTTCTCAAGTTAGCTACACCGTTTCATGTAGCTAAACAGGCTCATTAGCCTGGTATTTAACTGCAGGCTAAAATATGTTGACATGCTAGCTTTACTTGCACATACTCATCTCCAAGTCCGTAAAACTGTTAAACGGTATATCATAAAGTGACTGACAATACAAACGATATAAGAGTAAACAATGAAAAAACCTTGTTCCTTTATCAGCCAGATGATAAACGAGATAAGCATACACCATGCTTTCTTTTGCAGAGTATCAGCAGCACATGTTGCTGTCAGTACCCGATCCGTTCCACCGGCACAATCCGTTCTGCACATGTGCAAGATGACACGTATGCCATGACGTAGGCGCAGATGATAATGCTGCGTTAATGCCACCACCACCTCGGAATAACGGCACCGCTTCTACCTGCACGATCCGTTCTGCGCATGCGCTAACGTTAGTTAGCTAATAGCTAATTCGGCTGACCGCTTGGTGATTATAGCGGTCTGCCGTTAGCCTCCACCGGGAAGCTAACGTTAGTTTAGCTAACGGTTAATTTGGCTAACCGCTAGCTGAGACAGCATGTAAACTTTAAAAGACCCTCAAAATAAAACTTGAAAATAAACGTTAACATATATAACAGCTGTTACGTCAGTTCTACTTTACTTGTGCTCATTTAAAATACAATCACTCAATATTTGTCTTTATTGTTATTACTGTAAAGTCTTAATTTAGCTGTAGCCTGCTTTTCAACGTAACCGGGGGGCGGTGCCTGTTATTCCGAGGTGGCATGAACGCAGCATTATCATCTGCGCCTACGTCATGGCATACGTTTCATCTTGCACATGCGCAGAACGGATTGTGCCGGTGGAACGGATCGGGTACTGACAGTTGTCCATGGCCTGACGCCGCCTTCACACTGGCAGATGAAATCAGCTCCGTAATATGCAATACGCCCCCAGCGGACGTCGTACTACACCGTTGAAAAGCTTCGGAAGCGATTTACAAAAATGGCAGAACAACTAGAAGGACTGATAAGTGTCTGAATGTCCGATTCTCTCTGACTTCTCTTATACAGCTATAAATAGAAAGGCTGCTGCGTGGAGTAAAGTTGCCCAGGACGTTGACATGTCACGTCGGTTAAATGTGATATAGCGGTATAATGTCAATAGTTCGGTGTCTGTTGCTAGCTAACCAATTAGCATTAGCAGGTTTGTTTATCAGTAGCATGGCAACGCTAACTTCCGTCCGATAGGAACCGTCCGTAGCTTTTCGCAAGAGTTCAATTTTTTTAACGCATCCGGATGACCAACTGACACGATTTTTTTCGCACCGCACTCGTTCGGACCAGGTTCGGACCCATTCGCATGCGGTCTGCGAATCTTCATAGGAAATGAATGACTTCCGGCCGTTTCGAAGCCGTATCGGAGCTGATTTCAACTGCCAGTGTGAAGGCGGCGTCAGCCCGCTTATAATACTTCCGGTTTCGGTCTTTTCAAAATAAAAGCGCTAGCAAGTTAGCTAGCTATAGGTAACCAAAATGACAATGTTCTCTGGCAGAAGTTTCTGCAATTAACTTATGTTAGAACTAACATAACAGCCAAGCTAGCTCTAAGTGACCCACATATTAGTTCGTTTCACTCATTTAATAATGTATAGCAGTTTCCAGCGTTAGCGTTTTTATTTTGAAAAGATCGAAACCGGAAGTATATATTTGTTCCCACAAGCGGGCAAAGTGTGCAGCTCATACAAGCAAAACGTTTTATGTTTAACTTGTTTTGCACCTGGTTGATAATGGGATAAGGTTGGTCGTTGTTTCCTCTAATATTGTTTGTATTTTGATTCACTTTATGATATGCTGTTAAAGAGTTTTACGGACTTGGAGATGAGTAAGTAAAGCTAGCATGTCAACATTAGCCTGCAGTTAATATTACCAGGCTAATGAGCCTGTTTACATAAAAAGGTGTAACTTCAGAGATAGAAATGCAATTACTACAGTATACTGGATGTGATAGAAGGTTCAAAGGAGAACCATTTTATATTTAATTGAATATTTCATTATAATTAAGGTTGATTTCTTAAAAACAAGTGAATAGGAATGGGAAGTAACACTCAATGTAAGCACTCAAAGGGTAATTTAGAATAATATATGTGTAAAAGGGGTTAAAATAAAAAAGATGGATACATTTAAACTAAAAGTATTTAGTTTTCGTTGTTTTCTCAACTCTTACAGTGGTTAGATGCCATGTTTTCAAGGCATGTTTGAAACTATAAAGGAAAAATTAAGTCTTGGTGAACCATTAGTTAAAGAGAGTCAGACCATCCCTCAGCCGGGGAGGCTACACTATGATAATGATTATTTATGGTTCATAATATACTGTGATTTATATAAACAAACATGCAAATGCTGTGATTGCTGGCTGTCCGATGCATCAATGCATTAATATTCTGGACACAATCTAGATAATGGATAATCATGATCGTCAAGGTAGCTCACCACTCACTAGGTAGTGTGTGCCATTAAGGCTGCCCTATCAAGTTTTGTTGTTATTATATAGGAAAGGCTTATTCAGTATTGTTACACATTAATTAAGTGTTAGTTAAGGTGTATATGTTCTCAACTTTACAATAAGTCTACCAAAGAGCATTTATAAATGTTTATTAATGGTTAGGTAAGGCTTATTCAGTATTGTTACACATTAATTAAATATTAGTTAAGGTGCATATGTTCTCTACAATAAGTCTACCAAAGAGCATTAATAACTGTTAATTGATGGTTTATTAAGGCTTATTCAGTATTGTTACACATTAATTAAGTGTTAGTTAAGGTGCATATATTCTCTACTTTACAATAAGTCTACCAAAGAGCATTAATAACTGTTTATTGATGGTTAGGTAAGGCTTGTTCAGCATTTTTACACATTAATTAAGTATTAATAAAGGTGCATATGTTCTCCACTTTACAATATGTCTACCAAAGAGCATTAATAACTGTTTATTGATGGTTAGGAAAGGCTTATTCAGTATTGTTACACATTAATTAAGTATTAGTTAAGGTGCATATGTCCTCTACTTTACAATAAGTCTACCAAAGAGCATTAATAACTTTTAATTGATGGTTAGGAAAGGCTTGTTCAGCATTTTTACACATTAATTAAGTATTAATAAAGGTGCATATGTTCTCCACTTTACAATAAGTCTACCAAAGAGCATTAATAACTGTTTATTGATGGTTAGGAAAGGCTTATTCAGTATTGTTACACATTAATTAAGTATTAGTTAAGGTGCATATGTCCTCTACTTTACAATAAGTCTACCAAAGAGCATTAATAACTGTTTATTGATGGTTAGGTAAGGCTTATTCAGTATTGTTACACATTAATTAAGTGACCATTTAAGGTTAAGTAATGCTTATATAGCATGCACAATAATTTATATAGGTTAATGTCTATATGAAGACAAAGGAAGAAGCAAACCTCTGCATGGAGACTATGGAGTATTTTTCCTGATCTCACCCTCTACCAAAAGTAAGTCAAATGTTGGAGGATGGACAAATATAGTGGACAAAGGTATGTGGACAACCATGACCCGTAAATAAACAATAATGACAAGGCTTGGCCGTGAACCTCAAGACACACATGCTATCAAACATCTTTATCAATCACCTAGTAATATTAGAAAAATACCTTCATCAACATCAACTAAGGCTTTCCTTAGACAATTTAGTTAGCTTTTATTTCCAGTTCAGGCTTTTTAGTACATTACCTAATGTTAAAATATACACCTTAGTTAACTGTTATTAACAGTTGGTCAAGGCTTGTTACTGCATTGACTAATGGTAAAATAGACACCTAAGTTAACTGTGATTAAAAGTTAGTCAAGGCTTGTTACTGCATTAACTAATGATTAAATAGACACCTTAGTTAACTGTTATTAACAGTTATTCAAGGCTTATTATTCCATTTACTAATGATATAATAGACACCTTAATTAACTGTTTTTAATAATTAGTGAGGGCTTATTACTGCATTTACTAATGGTAAAATAAACACCTTAGTTAACTGTGATTAACAGTTAGTTAATGCATCAACTAATGGTAAATAATGCATCAATTAATACCTTAGTTAACATGAGCATAGTTAATAAATGTTTATTAGCGGTTAGTTAATGCTTATTAATGCATTAACTAATGCTTATTAATGTACCCTTATTGTAAAGTGTTACCATATATATATATATATATATATATATATATATATATATATATATATATATATCTTTAATAAAATACAAAAACCCAACTTGGTTTTAGTCTCAGACTGTCTTATTTGTTTCACGTTACTAAACTTTGAAAACTCTTCCCCTGCTGCAAAGGAAACTTCCACTACACCAGCATACTCAAATATAATGTGTGTTATTTACTCATTTTCGATGTGTAAATAGAAAATTGCCTGCTTAAATGTTAGCCTAGCCATAAGATGTAGGCTACAGTGAGGTACTAAAAGGGACACCAAAAGTGTTTTCTGAGAGGGTGCAGTCAGATAGCTTGAAATTAGATCATTAGTGTGTGGATGTTTTTTTTTTTAATGACTCAAAATGTTACTATTAATTTGTGTATTTTCATTAATTAACTTGTATGCTATTAATGTCTTTTACTTTGACACTTCCTGTAAAAACGGAAGTGCTTTATTTTCAACTTTACAGTGAAATGGGGGAAGAGAATGGAGAAAGGTAAGAGAAGGAGCTCACTGTTGTTTTTAAAACTTTAACTACATAAAAATAGCTCCAAGGTTAGAGGTAAAAATGTGAGTTTAATTTGAATATAGCTACGTCCAGAAAGATTCGGACTTTAATAATGTCATACGCTTTAATCTTAGCCTCCCTCACAAGTTTGCTAGCTATATGTTGTTGCTAAGTAACGTAACGTTACAAATTTTTAAAATAACGTTAATTTAATGGAAAGTTTTATTTTTTTATTTTATGGTTAAATGGTATGGTAAAATAAGCATAATATGTTGACAATATTTTGGCTTTGTTTTCTGCCTGGCTGTGTAATGTTTTTCAAACATCGAGATATTACGCTGGAGGCTGGTCACCAAATAATAACAGAGTGACTGTTCTCGTTCAGCATAGAGGATCTTTGTCCGCGGGTATACGCCAGTAGGAAGGCGCCTTTTGACAGAAGGCAGCAAGAGTGTGGTGTGGACTCGGGGCGGCGACCAGTCAGTGGAATAACAGCGGACCCTTCATGGACAGGACGGCCGTGGTGAAGGTCGGAGCCGCGGCCAGCGCCAGCGTCTGTGCCCTGTTCGGCGGCGTGGTTCTGGCCCAGTACATCGTCGCCAAGAAGAAGCGAGCGGGCAAGAAAACCAGGATCATAGAAATGGTGAGTTAACTCGTGCTGCGTCAAGACGACCAGGGGCAGATACGATAAGAAACAGGAAGTAGGGGAGTTTTACCTTCAAAATAAATGCGCGCACCTTTTTTTGTCACTTAACGAGTCTTAACGAGGCTGTTGAGAGCATAAAACATTAAGACCACTTTCAATTTTAACCACAGGCGCACTATATAGTAGTAGTAATGTATTCTGCGGCATTCTAAACTTGGCTCATAATTTTTACATGTTATTGTATAATATTGTACCATGAGGCAGGCTATGTGAGCATCTGCACTTTGGATGGTAGAATCAGAAATATATATATATAGGTTCAAAATGGGATATATATATATTGAGTAAACACAAGTTGTTCAAAATGGGATCTACAAAGAGTAAAATAGTAAGTAAAGCATTACATACATTGGTATTGCTGTTTTTAATATTTTGACCCATGCAACACCCACAGCACATTGCAGCACGTGTTCGCCTCTATTCTGAAAATCACGTCCGGAAATTTTGACACTGTTTTTTTTGGTGACTTAACTGTAGTGGAGTTGCATGACGCTCTACGCATGCGCAGGTGTTCTTTTAAAAACAGCAGCTGTTTTTAGAGGTCATCAGTTTGCTCTTCTCCAACAGAAAGAGCAGCAGCTCCTCTGAGCAGAGCGTTTAGACAGCCGAGCCTCTGTGTTAGTGACTATCTCTAAAGCGCGTCCACTGTCCTGGTCCTGGACACAGCTTCGTGCTGCTGCTGTTGTTGTCGTCGAACAGGCAGCATGGAGGTTATTCAAGCTGCAGCAGCACAAACACACTCGGTCCCACTTTCTAACCTGTCCGACAGGAATCAGCCTTCTGCACAAACTTAACACATTCACACAAACTGCAGACCAATAAGACATATTAGAGGAAAGTACCATATGTCAAGATTTCTGTGATTCAAGTATAATTGTCAGTAATAATAAAAATTAGAGATGGCCCAATACCATTTTTTGCTTCCCGATTCCGATACCGGAACTTGCGTATCGGCAGATACCGAGTTCTGATCCAGTACCAGTGCTTCATATATTTTATTATGTTTTAACAGCTGCATACTACTATCCCTGTATGGATGTGATATTATTTCTATCTTTGTTGTTGGTCTGGCTCAGGTTAAACTCTTTGTGAAACATGAACAAACACAAACAATGAATGCCACAGAACTTACTTTTATTCTCCAGTCTGACAGTCAGTTATAACGGAAAAAGAACATTAATAAACTACTTTAACGTAGATTTTCTTTAGGGCTTTATTACGTGGTATCGGATCGGTGCATAAACTCCAGTACTTCCGATACCGATAACAGCGTTTTAGGCAGTATCGGAGCCGATACCGATGCAACATCTCTAGTCTCTTCATTGTTTCTTTTATGGCATCTGCCATTTTTGTTAGTTTTTAGAAACATTTCTATACGCGTTCGTAGATGTATATTTATTTACGTTTGTCTGTATGGGTAGAAAAAAAAGGTGAAAACAACTTTATTCCTACCTTTTTAAATTACTTACAAAATGTCAAGTTCACTGAATCTAGTTTTTCCAAGTCTTGTGTTTGAACCTGTGCACACAGGTAGAGCTGTAACAATTCCAAACTTTTACTGTACAACTAATTGTCTCAGAAATAATTGTGATTAACAAAATAATTGTCTCTTTCAGTCCAAATTAAAACATATTTATTAATGTGTTACTTTTTTTCAAGCAAAAGCAAGTTTTGAATGAATCCCCGGCTACATCTGTTGGTCATATCACTGTCATGTGACCCAGATAATGGAATAACACAGGTACACAGCCTAGGAAGTAAACCAAGCCTGTTTATTATCATTAAACGTTTAATCATTAAAAATTAAACGGCGATTATGTAAAATAATTGTGATTAGACAATGATGTAATATTTGTTACAGGCCTACACACAGGACATATAACCATTAGAATTTTCCACGAGCATTTTGTGACTTTTCTTGATTATATTTGGCCTATAGTTAATAAATAATGCATAACGACTTTATAAAGGCAATTATTTCATTTCTTTTCAACTTAAACACAGTCACTCAAATGCCTATATGAGGATATATGTAGTTCAACAAAGAAGAATAGGTTTAATATACATCTTTTCACAACATAGTTTCTTTTATGTGGTGCATGGATATTAAACTTTTTATTTTTTTATTTTTAGGCTATAGAAGATATTTAGACTTTTTGTTACAGGGCGTTTCTATGTACTGTATATCTACTGGAATGTATAATGACTCATGTCTGAGTTATTTGCCTCCACCCATAGAGGGGCATATCTGTATGTGCTGTCTAACAGACACACAAACACTCCCAAAGCCTGTTTACCTGAAAAGGGGGTCCCTCAAATTCAGCTGCCACTTTTCACATTTCATCACTTACAGTAGAAACTGTACAATCAGATTTCAAAGTGGCCACCACAGCAGTCAGATGCTGTGGCTGCAGACTTAACATTTATCAGTTTTATTGCTTATAATTTCCCTGGCAGGTAACCTCCTCTCATTATGTCATTGTACAGTAAGTGTGCTTTTATCAGCATCAGCTGACTCCCAACAGTCTAAAGTGTGGGGCTGGGCGTTACAGCCGTATGTCTGGTTTGCGTCAAAGCAAACCGTACACAACACAGCTTTTTGTTCACGTTTAGCATTTCAGTCCATCATTGCAGGTTTGACGACTGTGACCTTTTGACCGCTTTACATCTGGTTGTTTCATTGTTGATTTAGGAACTGACACTTTTTACTAACAGTGTGTGAAATAGAAGTTAGAAATTAACCTGAGAGGCCATGCCCTGTAATCTGTGATGGGAGGGTCAGAGATAGGATGTGTAACTGGGCCCTTTGTGATGCAGCTTGGAGTTGATTTGTGATCGTGTTGGCCTCACTATGTGTTGAGTTATGTGTATGTGTTTTAACTGTGAGCAACTGAGTCAAACCGTGAGCTGACATCTAAATATACACATCAAAGTGAGCAGGGGAAGATCCAGGGAAGCTCTTCAGGGGGGCATTGCAAAAGTAGAATTTATAAATCCAGGATAGCCGATAAAGCGAGGCTTGACAGTCTGATCTCTGCATCCTGGCTTGGTGCGCTTCACGAAGGCCAAGCCACTGAGGAGGAGCGACTACGTCGAGCCAGGCTGAAGTAATTTGGATAGATGCGCGTTCATGGCTTTCTGCAGGCCACCAGAGATGTAGTCAAAGTCTCTGGAATTAAATGGACTACAATAACATGGCAACCTAGCTGCAAGGCAGCCGTCCGCTCTTTTGTTTGCTTTGCTCTTTTGCAAATCCAGCCTTGTGTTTAAGAACGACACCAGAGGATGTGTTTTGGGATGTAAGTAGCCACTGTGGCTTCTGGATTGAAAACCGTTTTTCTCGTTTCCTGTCCGACCTTCAGCGTGGAAACCTCTGTTGACCATCTGCTTTTGATGATGCCCGGCGCTGCAGAAGCACAAACATCCGCCCCGAAACCCCAGCAGTCTAAAACCACACGACAACAACTCAGTTAGGCCTTCATTTTCTTTCCTGTGTTGGAGTTTTACAGGGACATTCATTCCTCTACTGACTGACTGTCACAGAAAAACAAACCGTATTGTTTTCTTCATTCCCAAAACCATTGGGGGAGGGGGTTTGTTTACAGCTGACCTGCTTTTTACCAGCACAAACCTTTGTCCATGCTATTGCTAATAAATCCATCCATCTGTACAGCAGAGTATCCTAAAATCCATGGGCTTGAATGAGACTCTTAGTACTACCAGAAAGGTCTTTTCAAAACACAGACAGCAAACTTATATATATATTTTCTTTTTGAAGATTATTTTTTAATTAAAAGATGGCGCCGCAGAATTTTGTTTTGTTTTGTGTTTTAACTATGTTTCTTGCGATGGTACCCGTATCTCATTCACCAGTGAAGAGCTCGTGAACTTCAGGGGAACAATACCATCGGACTTATTTCCCACTTTTCTTCTCCCTTCACTGGAAATTTTGGACATTCTGGTCAAAGGTGCGCTCACCTTTGCTCATGCAGCGAAACGCCGGAGGAGAGGGAAACGGGCCGGTGTGCTTGTGCGTCTCCGCCAGCGAGGATTACGCACACCATTACCGGGAATATTCCTCTCTAACGTGCGCTCACTGCCCAACAAACTGGAGGAACTACAACTGCTGTTGGTCAGAAACAGGGACTTTTTCTCATCTGCTGTTTTGTGCTTCACGGAGACGTGGCTCTGTGGATTAATACCGGACTCTGCGCTGCAGCTGGCAGGCTTCCAACTCTACAGAGCGGACAGAGACACGGACCTCTCCGGCAAAACTAAAGGTGGAGGAATCGGTTTCTACATCAATAGCGGTTGGTGCAACGACGTGACAGTGATCCAGCAGCATTGTTCTCCTAACCTGGAATATTTCATTATAAACTGTAAGCCTTTTTATTCACCCTGTGAGTTCGCGTCATTCATCCTGGTCGGTGTTTACATCTCACCGCAGGCCAACGTGCAGGACGCGCAGCGCATGCTTGCCGACCAGATTCTGTGCGTGGAACGGACCAACCCCGGAGTCCCTAGTTATTGTCCTTGGTGACTTTAATAAAGGGAACCTCACTCACGAACTCCCTAAATATAGACAGCATATTAAATGCCCGACCAGAGAGGAGAACATTCTGGATCACTGTTACACCACAGTCAGGGATTCTTATCACGCCGTCCCCCCGTGCTGCACTGGGACACTCTGACCACGTCATGGTCCACCTGATCCCCACCTACAGGCAGAAACTAAAGCTCTGCAAACCTGTTGTGAGGACATCAAGGAAGTGGACCAGTGAGGCTGTGGAGGATCTCCAGTCGTGTTTGGATTCTACTGACTGGGATGTGTTCAGGACTGCTACCAACAGTCTGGATGAGTACACAGAGGCTGTGACGTCATACATCAGCTTCTGTGAGGACTGCTGTGTTCCATCATGCACCAGGGTGAGTTACAACAATGACAAACCCTGGTTCACAGCCAAACTCAGAAGGTTAAGGCTGGCTAAGGAAGACTCGTTCAGGAGTGGGGACAAAGACAGATTTAAAGAGTCAAAGTACAAGTTTAGCAAGGCGGTGAAGGAGGCTAAACGACGATACTCTGAGAAACTCCAAAACCAGTTCTCAGCTAATGACTCTGCAACTGTCTGGAAAGGACTTAGGCAGATCACCAACTACAAGCCTAAAACCCCCCACTCCTTCGATGACCGACACCTAGCCAACGACCTGAGCGAGTTCTACTGTCGATTTGAAAGACAAAAGGTCAGTCCTGACACCATCCCCCCACGACACCTCCCTACAGCTACAGCCACTGTGCATCACCTCCACCTCACCCACCTCAGCAGGGGCCCTGGGCCCCCCACCAATGCCCTCCTTAAAGGTCTCCACCTCCACCCCCCCTACCCACCTCAGTGACGACTCTCTCCATCCACGAGAGGGACGTCAACAGACTCTTTAGGAGACAGAATCCCAGGAAAGCTGCTGGACCAGATGCTGTTTCCCCATCATGCTTGAAGCACTGTGCTGACCAGCTGTCTCCAGTGTTCACAGACATTTTTAACACCTCACTGGAGACATGTCACGTGCCAGCCTGCTTCAAGACCTCAACCATCATCCCTGTCCCCAAGAAGCCAAGGACCACAGGACTTAATGACTTCAGACCCTGTCGCCCTGACCTCTGTGGTTATGAAGTCCTTTGAGCGCCTTGTGCTTTCACACCTCAAAGCCATTACCGACACCCTCCTGGACCCCCCTGCAGTTTGCCTACAGAGCCAATAGGTCTGTAGATGATGCAGTCAACCTGGCCCTCCACTACATCCTCCGGCACCTGGACTCTGCAGGAACCTACGCCAGGATCCTGTTTTTGGACTTCAGCTCTGCCTTCAACACCATCATCCCGGCTCTGCTCCAGGAGAAGCTCTCCCAGCTTGGTGTGCCTGACTCCACCTGCAGGTGGATCACTGACTTTCTGTCTGACAGGAAGCAGCATGTCAAGCTGGGGAAACACGTCTCCAACTCACAGACCATCAGCACTGGATCCCCTCAGGGCTGTGTTCTTTCGCCTCTGCTCTTCTCCCTCTACACCAACAACTGCACCTCCAGTCATCAGTCCGTCAAGCTTCTGAAGTTCGCGGACGACACCTCCCTCATCGGACTCGTCTCTGATGGAGACGAGTCCGCTTACAGGTCGGAGGCTGACCACCTGGTGAAGTGGTGCAACCAAAACAATTTAGATCTCAACGCTCTAAAGACAGTGGAGATGGTTGTGGACTTCAGGAAGAACCCAGCCCCACCTGCCCCCCATGTCCCTCTGTGGCTCCACAATTAACATTGTGGAGTCTTTCCGCTTCCTGGGAACTACAGTCTCCCAGGACCTCAAGTGGGAGCTGGACAGCAGCTCCCTCGTCAGAAAGCACAACAGAGGATGTACTTCCTGCGGCAGCTGAAGAAATTCAACCTGCCAAAGACAATGATGGTGCACTTCTACACAGCCATCATTGAGTCCATCCTCACATCCTCCATCACCATCTGGTACGCTGCTGCCACTGCCAAGGACAAGGGCAGACTGCAGCGTGTCATTCGGTCAGCTGAGAAGGTGATTGGCTGCAATCTGCCGCCGCTCCAGGACCTTTACGCCACCAGGACTCTGAAGCGTGCTGGAAAGATTGTGGCTGACCCCTCCCACCCCGGACACAAACTCTTTGAGCCCCTCCCATCTGGCAGGAGGCTGAGGTCCATCAGGACCAAAACCTCACGCCACATGAACAGCTTTTTCCCCTCCGCCACTAGCCTTATTAACAAGGCCCGGAAACCACCGTGACTCTCCACCTGGCTCTTCATGCCACTGTTCTCTCTGCTCTAATGCTCTTTGCTCTTTATTTATCTATTTTATTTTTATTTCTATCTTTATTTTTTAATTTAATACATACTGTGTACATATACTTATATTGTTTACCTATACTTATATTGTTTAATATTACATTTAGAGAATGTGTGATGTGCACCAGCAATACCAAAACAAATTCCTTGTATGTGTCAAAAAACGTACTTGGCAATAAAACCCTTTCTGATTCTGATTGGGCTTTTCTGCCTTTATTTGACGGGACAGCTAGGTGAGAAAGGGGGGGGGGAAGACATGCAGGAAATTGTCACAGGTCGGATTCGAACCCTGGACCTCTGTGTCGAGGCATATGCCTTCATGTATATGTGCGCCTGCTCTACCCACTGAACCAACCTGGCCACCAAAGACAGCAAACCACAAAAATGTTTATATATATATATATATATATATATATATATATATATATATATATATATATATATATATATATATATATATATAAATATAAATAAATAAGTTTGGACACACCTTCTCATTCAATGTGTTTCTTTATTTTCATGACTATTTACATTGTAGATTCTCACTGAAGGCATCAAAACTATGAATGAACACATATGGAATTATGTACTTAACAAAAAAGTGTGAAATAACTGAAAACATGTCTTATATTTTAGATTCCTCAAAGTAGTCACCCTTTGCTTTTTATGATAGCTCTGCAAACCCTTGGTGTTCTCTCAATGAGCTTCATGAGGTAGTCACCTGAAATGGTAGCAAAGGGTGGCTACTTTGAAGAATCTAAAATATAAGACATGTTCTCAGTTATTTCACACTTTATATACATCACATATATATATATATATATATATATATATCTATATATATATATATATATATATATATATATATATATATCTATATCTATATATCTCTATATCTCAACAAAAAAAATCAGTTAGAGAATGACACATTGGTAAAGCCATAAGCTCCAAAGTTTGAATCTATAAAACCCCATAAATCATGTCTTTATTTTTCACCCTCTTGTTGTGTTCTTTAACCCTCTCATGTTGCAAAGTAGACACCGTTGTTCTGAGTGTCCTGGACGGTTATTTTTTTAAACATTTTCAGGGGGACAGATCTACCTCTTGTAAATATTGAGGGGGATATCCCCTGCACCCGCCCCCTAAAAAACCCTATGCCTTGAAGAAATGTGAAACCCATGTAAGGGTGTGGTAGAAACCAGTTATGGCTGATATAAAATACCACACCCAAAGTGTACTGCAGCTGATGCTGACTTTGATTAATAAGTTTAAATGAAAAAATGACACAGGCAAAATGGCAACTCAGTGCTGTTTGGTTTCCCTGACCATTCACAGAATAAGGAATGTATTTGTTATTCTCTTATTTTGGAAAGTTGATTAGGGTTTGGCATGATTCATACATAAACATTATTGGCCACTAACTGTTGACAAAACTCTCATGTGCAATTAAAAAAGTAAGTCAAACTTGACCAAAAGCTCTCATCTCAGAACGGTATCTGGTATTGGCATTTCTTAAGTCAGCGATCAACAAGAAGAGAGTCCTAGATAGTGATGTATTTGAGGGAACTGCAACGAAAATAAATTTGAGTTTTATTGGGCAAGAATAACTTGAACTCCGAGCGGGCCAGCCTCTTCCTGCAGTGACCGGCCATGGCTGTATAATAAGAACTGGATGTAGTGTTTGAGGCGGAGCCTCGTTCGTTCCTATGAGAGTTGCTCAGTGGCGCGTGAATCCATCATGGAGCACAAAATTACCCAGATGACCGACGCTGCTCCTGCTCTGTGAGGCCCATAGAGCAGGTTGAATAGAGGCCTCTGAGCCGGCTACTTAAAGTTTAGCGCTCCGCTAAATGATTTAATCGTGCAGCTCTTCTGGACTTTCCAAATGTCATTGGACCGAATGGCTCAACTTCTGATAGTGAAACGAGTCTGGGGTAGTGACGCTCAAAGAAATGTCATCGAATGACTTACAGCTGTCTATTTCAGCACGCAAGTCTATGGGAAAAAGTCCTTTTTGGGCCTGAGGGCGTCAGGTGAAAAGTTGGGAATTGCAATTCCACTGTTTGGCCACTATGTTCAATTTGCTTGAAAGCCTGGCGCACTTCCTAGGGGGCCTCCCGGTGACCAATGCTTCTGCCAGTGGCCATGCTGCTTTATCAGTAGCAACAGATGGCTGTCACCATGACAAGCAGAGCTGTTTTTAGTGTATAGGTGGGGTCACCAGAGACTGTTGGGGCAAACAGGGAACTGATGAAGGCCCTTAATGCAAACCAGGCATGTCTCGTACATTAACAATTCTCAAGCATGTCTTAACATCACACCATGTTCGCAGAACTCGTCGGAACGCCCATTTTCCAGGTGGTTATTGTTTGGATAGGTGTGGACAGAGAATAAAAAGAAATTGCATTAGCAGCACACGTTTTGTAGAAGTAAAAATAGTCGTCGTAAAGGTTGCAGTAGAAGGAGGAAGATCAGGAGTAGTAGTAACAGTTGTATAGAAGTTGAGAAAATAGTCAAAGTTGCTGTAGTATCAATAGCAGCAGTAACATCAGCAGTATATGTTTTAGTAACAGACTAGTAGAAATGGTAAGACTATTAGTGCAGTGGCATTAATGGCAAATATAGTAGTTGACAGGGGTGTTGGTAGCAGAAGTTGCAGCACTATCAGTATGAGTACAGTTGTTTGTCAGAGGTGTAAAACAACAGTCCTGGGATCAGCAATGTCTCCACAGCTCATGCACTGCACCCTGCCACCTGTTAAGGTGAGGCTCAGAGGATTAGGCGCAGCACCCAAGCTGGTTTGGTCACCACCTAAGCCGAATGAATGTAACTGAATTACTTTTGTCAGACTTAAAGTCGATACATACCCTTCTCATCTCCGTGCGTGCTGTAACGCTGTCTGACGGCTCCAGCATTAGCTTAGCCTAGCACAGATCCTGCAGGTAACTGGTTCCAACTAGCCTACTGCTCCGAACTGTGACAAAAGTGACAAAATAACACCAACATGTTCCTATTAACATGTTGTGATTTGTAGAGTCACAGCGTGTACAAAAAACAACGTAACATGAGACACAGCCATCTTCTAACAGTAAACAAACCGGGAACTATATTCTCAGACAGGCTTGCTGCGAGCATATCACTCCGCCCAAGTACTATATTCTTCCGCCTGAGAATATAGTTCCCGGTTTGTTTACAGACGGCTGTGTCTCATGTTATGTTGTTTTTTTGTACACGCTGTGACTCTACAAATCACAAAACCGTTTACAGGGACATTCATTCCTCTACTGACTGACTGTCACAGAAAAACAAACCGTATTGTTTTCTTCATTCCCAAAACCACTGGGGGGAGGGGGGGGTTTGTTTACAGCTGACCTGCTTTTTTACCAGCACAAACCTTTGTCCATGCTATTGCTAATAAATCCATCCATCTGTACAGCAGAGTATCCTAAAATCCATGGGCTTGAATGAGACTCTTAGTACTACCAGAAAGGTCTTTTCAAAACACAGACAGCAAACTTATATATATATTTTCTTTTTGAAGATTATTTTTTTGGGCTTTTTTGCCTTTATTTGACGGGACGGCTAGGTGAGAAAGGAGAGAGGGGGGAAGACATGCAGGAAATTGTCACAGGTCGGATTCGAACCCTGGACCTCTGTGTCGAGGCATATGCCTTCATGTATATGTGCGCCTGCTCTACCCACTGAACCAACCTGGCCACCAAAGACAGCAAACCACAAAAATGTTTATATATATATATATATATATATATATATATATATATATATATATATATATATATATATATATATATATATATATATATATATAAATAAATAAGTTTGGACACACCTTCTCATTCAATGTGTTTCTTTATTTTCATGACTATTTACATTGTAGATTCTCACTGAAGGCATCAAAACTATGAATGAACACATATGGAATTATGTACTTAACAAAAAGTGTGAAATAACTGAAAACATGTCTTATATTTTAGATTCCTCAAAGTAGTCACCCTTTGCTTTTTTATGATAGCTCTGCAAACCCTTGGTGTTCTCTCAATGAGCTTCATGAGGTAGTCACCTGAAATGGTAGCAAAGGGTGGCTACTTTGAAGAATCTAAAATATAAGACATGTTCTCAGTTATTTCACACTTTATATACATCACATATATATATATATATATATATATATATATATATATCTATATCTATATATATATATATATATATATATATATCTATATCTATATATATATATATATATATATATATATATCTATATCTATATATCTCTATATCTCAACAAAAAAATCAGTTAGAGAATGACACATTGGTAAAGCCATAAGCTCCAAAGTTTGAATCTATAAAACCCCATAAATCATGTCTTTATTTTTTCACCCTCTTGTTGTGTTCTTTAACCCTCTCATGTTGCAAAGTAGACACCGTTGTTCTGAGTGTCCTGGACGGTTATTTTTTTAAACATTTTCAGGGGGGACAGATCTACCTCTTGTAAATATTGAGGGGGGATATCCCCCTGCACCCGCCCCCTAAAAAAACCCTATGCCTTGAAGAAATGTGAAACCCATGTAAGGGTGTGGTAGAAACCAGTTATGGCTGATATAAAATACCACACCCAAAGTGTACTGCAGCTGATGCTGACTTTGATTAATAAGTTTAAATGAAAAAATGACAAAGGCAAAATGGCAACTCAGTGCTGTTTGGTTTCCCTGACCATTCACAGAATAAGGAATGTATTTGTTATTCTCTTATTTTGGAAAGTTGATTAGGGTTTGGCATGATTCATACATAAACATTATTGGCCACTAACTGTTGACAAAACTCTCATGTGCAATTAAAAAGTAAGTCAAACTTGACCAAAAGCTCTCATCTCAGAACGGTATCTGGTATTGGCATTTCTTAAGTCAGCGATCAACAAGAAGAGAGTCCTAGATAGTGATGTATTTGAGGGAACTGCAACGAAAATAAATTTGAGTTTTATTGGGCAAGAATAACTTGAACTCCGAGCGGGCCAGCCTCTTCCTGCAGTGACCGGCCATGGCTGTATAATAAGAACTGGATGTAGTGTTTGAGGCGGAGCCTCGTTCGTTCCTATGAGAGTTGCTCAGTGGCGCGTGAATCCATCATGGAGCACAAAATTACCCAGATGACCGACGCTGCTCCTGCTCTGTGAGGCCCATAGAGCAGGTTGAATAGAGGCCTCTGAGCCGGCTACTTAAAGTTTAGCGCTCCGCTAAATGATTTAATCGTGCAGCTCTTCTGGACTTTCCAAATGTCATTGGACCGAATGGCTCAACTTCTGATAGTGAAACGAGTCTGGGGTAGTGACGCTCAAAGAAATGTCATCGAATGACTTACAGCTGTCTATTTCAGCACGCAAGTCTATGGGAAAAAAGTCCTTTTGGGCCTGAGGGCGTCAGGTGAAAAGTTGGGAATTGCAATTCCACTGTTTGGCCACTATGTTCAATTTGCTTGAAAGCCTGGCGCACTTCCTAGGGGGGCCTCCCGGTGACCAATGCTTCTGCCAGTGGCCATGCTGCTTTATCAGTAGCAACAGATGGCTGTCACCATGACAAGCAGAGCTGTTTTTTAGTGTATAGGTGGGGTCACCAGAGACTGTTGGGGCAAACAGGGAACTGATGAAGGCCCTTAATGCAAACCAGGCATGTCTCGTACATTAACAATTCTCAAGCATGTCTTAACATCACACCATGTTCGCAGAACTCGTCGGAACGCCCATTTTCCAGGTGGTTATTGTTTGGATAGGTGTGGACAGAGAATAAAAAGAAATTGCATTAGCAGCACACGTTTTGTAGAAGTAAAAATAGTCGTCGTAAAGGTTGCAGTAGAAGGAGGAAGATCAGGAGTAGTAGTAACAGTTGTATAGAAGTTGAGAAAATAGTCAAAGTTGCTGTAGTATCAATAGCAGCAGTAACATCAGCAGTATATGTTTTAGTAACAGACTAGTAGAAATGGTAAGACTATTAGTGCAGTGGCATTAATGGCAAATATAGTAGTTGACAGGGGTGTTGGTAGCAGAAGTTGCAGCACTATCAGTATGAGTACAGTTGTTTGTCAGAGGTGTAAAACAACAGTCCTGGGATCAGCAATGTCTCCACAGCTCATGCACTGCACCCTGCCACCTGTTAAGGTGAGGCTCAGAGGATTAGGCGCAGCACCCAAGCTGGTTTGGTCACCACCTAAGCCGAATGAATGTAACTGAATTACTTTTGTCAGACTTAAAGTCGATACATACCCTTCTCATCTCCGTGCGTGCTGTAACGCTGTCTGACGGCTCCAGCATTAGCTTAGCCTAGCACAGATCCTGCAGGTAACTGGTTCCAACTAGCCTACTGCTCCGAACTGTGACAAAAGTGACAAAATAACACCAACATGTTCCTATTAACATGTTGTGATTTGTAGAGTCACAGCGTGTACAAAAAACAACGTAACATGAGACACAGCCATCTTCTAACAGTAAACAAACCGGGAACTATATTCTCAGACAGGCTTGCTGCGAGCATATCACTCCGCCCAAGTACTATATTCTTCCGCCTGAGAATATAGTTCCCGGTTTGTTTACAGACGGCTGTGTCTCATGTTATGTTGTTTTTTTGTACACGCTGTGACTCTACAAATCACAAAACCGTTTACAGGGACATTCATTCCTCTACTGACTGACTGTCACAGAAAAACAAACCGTATTGTTTTCTTCATTCCCAAAACCATTGGGGGAGGGGGTTTGTTTACAGCTGACCTGCTTTTTACCAGCACAAACCTTTGTCCATGCTATTGCTAATAAATCCATCCATCTGTACAGCAGAGTATCCTAAAATCCATGGGCTTGAATGAGACTCTTAGTACTACCAGAAAGGTCTTTTCAAAACACAGACAGCAAACTTATATATATATTTTCTTTTTGAAGATTATTTTTTTGGGCTTTTTTGCCTTTATTTGACGGGACGGCTAGGTGAGAAAGGAGAGAGGGGGGGGGGGAAGACATGCAGGAAATTGTCACAGGTCGGATTCGAACCCTGGACCTCTGTGTCGAGGCATATGCCTTCATGTATATGTGCGCCTGCTCTACCCACTGAACCAACCTGGCCACCACAGACAGCAAACCCCAAAAATGTTATATATAAATCAGTTTGGACACACCTTCTCATTCAATGTGTTTCTTTGTTTTCATGACTATTTACATTGTAGATTCTCACTGAAGGCATCAAAACTATGAATGAACACATATGGAATTATGTACTTAACAAAAAAGTGTGAAATAACTGAAAACATGTCTTATATTTTAGATTCCTCAAAGTAGTCACCCTTTGCTTTTTATGATAGCTCTGCAAACCCTTGGTGTTCTCTCAATGAGCTTCATGAGGTAGTCACCTGAAATGGTAGCAAAGGGTGGCTACTTTGAAGAATCTAAAATATAAGACATGTTCTCAGTTATTTCACACTTTATATACATCACATATATATATATATCTATATCTATATCTCAACAAAAAAATCAGTTAGAGAATGACACATTGGTAAAGCCATGAGCTCCAAAGTTTGAATCTATAAAACCCCATAAATCATGTCTTTATTTTTCACCCTCTTGTTGTGTTCTTTAACCCTCTCATGTTGCAAAGTAGACACCGTTGTTCTGAGTGTCCTGGACGGTTATTTTTTTAAACATTTTCAGGGGGACAGATCTACCTCTTGTAAATATTGAGGGGGA
Source organism: Perca schrenkii (assembly GCA_025617405.1). Classification (NCBI taxonomy): domain Eukaryota; kingdom Metazoa; phylum Chordata; class Actinopteri; order Perciformes; family Percidae; genus Perca; species Perca schrenkii. The sequence goes on from CM046792.1 coordinate 33,246,670, forward strand.
TATCCCCTGCACCCGCCCCCTAAAAAACCCTATGCCTTGAAGAAATGTGAAACCCATGTAAGGGTGTGGTAGAAACCAGTTATGGCTGATATAAAATACCACACCCAAAGTGTACTGCAGCTGATGCTGACTAACACATTCCTATTAACATGTTGTGATTTGTAGAGTCACAGCGTGTACAAAAAACAACGTAACATGAGACACAGCCATCTTCTAACAGTAAACAAACCGGGAACTATATTCTCAGACAGGCTTGCCGCGAGCATATCACTCGCCCAAGTACTATATTCTTCCGCCTGAGAATATAGTTCCTGGTTTGTTTACAGACGGCTGTGTCTCATGTTATGTTGTTTTTTTGTACACGCTGTGACTCTACAAATCACAACATGTAAATAGGAACATGTTGGTGTTATTTTGTCACTTATTCGGAGCAGTAGGATTACTGGAACCATTCACCTGCATGTTCTGTGCTGGCCTGATGCTGCTGGAGCCGTCAGGCAGCGTTACAGCACGCACGGAGATGAGAAGGGTATGTATCGACTTGTCTTACTCTGGGGGTTACGGTGAATAAGCTAAATTCCCAATAAGTCGGCGTGTTCCTTTAATGATAGTGGACTTTGTTTTTTGTTTTGTCTTTAAGCTATTTTGTGTCTATTATATCTGCTCTTGTCTTCCACAAACATAGGGAAAACACTTACAGGGTCTCTGCACTTTGTCTTGATGACCTTTGACCCCAACAGGCCAAGGCTGGGTCACAGCAGCATGAACCTATCCGTAACCTTTGCTCAGGCTCGTGTAGATCAGGTGGGATTTCAAAAATAGTGCTGGGAGAATGCTGGACCGGCAATATTACAGCTGTTGGAAAAAGTCTATCGGACTGATAACATTTTCTGTGCGAGTGTGTTTCGCAAACTAGGGATCGACCAATATTATTTTTTCAAGGCTGATATCGATACAGATTATTAGTAGTTACTGAAATTGATAACCGATATTTTGGAACCGATATGCATTTACAGACATAATACCCAGTAAAAGAGAGTCCGATAGTGTTGTGGGCAGGACATTAAGTCAGACTCAGTGGTGAGAGAAACCGGAGCAGAGGGACAGACACAGAGCTGTAGCTGAGCCAAAGTAGCAAATATTTTTTAAAGTGCCCATATTATGCTCATTTTCAGGTTCATAATTGTATTTAGAGGTTGTACCAGAATAGGTTTACATGGTTTAATTGTCAAAAAACACCATATATTTGTTGTACTGCACATTGCTGCAGCTCCTCTTTTCACCCTGTGAACTACTAGCTAGAAGCTAGTACCGCACAACACACACAAGTTCACACACAATACACACAAGTTCACCCTAATCTACCAAATAAATTGTATAGAACTACTTACATGTCCCTCGTCTGCAGGTATTCCATGCAAAGTTGGAAGTGCGCCCTCGTTTAAAAGAAGTCTCCTGGCAGACTGATCTCATGAATTGGCGTATGTATGAAACGCCAATTTGTATTCCGTTTTTGTGTGTTATGAAGACGCATAATCGCATTTTTGCGTGTATATCAACGCAAATCGGAGTCCATTTCCGCCGTAGCGAGTAGTATAAAGGAACGGGGGATTAGGTAAGGAGGTAGGTTGCGGTGGCGGATGGGTAAAACACAGGACTTTCACCTGGGAGAGCTGGGTTCGTGCCCCGCGTGTGGCGGTTTTTTGGCTGTTTTTTGCCGTTTTTTGTTTTTAATTTTGCCTTACCCAATGTTTCTTTCCTAAACCCAACCATTTGTTGTTGTCGTAAGCGTGTTTTAGTCGTTATTTTCCGTGTTTTTGTCAGTGTTTTGTTACTAAAGCCTTTCCCTGTGTTCTTTTCCTAAACTCTACCATTTTTTTTTCTTCCCAGGCGTGTGACGTTGTTCTCGCGATAGTACGTCGCGTTCTCGCGATAACGCGCAACGTGGCGAGGCCACGCGGTGGGTCTGTTTACATCAGCTGTTTCCAGCGTGTATCATACACGTGGATAGCTGAAAATGGCGTAAAATAACACGCCATTTGGCTTTATGAAAGTGGCGTATATATTTACGCAAAGTCATGATGCCATGTTGCTCCTGGCTAATCCTGCCTTGTACTGAATGAAGTTGGAGAAACAGCTAGCTGATGTGGTATTGGCTAAAGTGGTTAGCATACACCAAATGTTTTGGCTGATGACGTAGACGGCCCTGCCGATTTTGACCAGCTCACCCAGAGACTGAAGGCAGGACACATTCAGAAACCTGTTTCTCACTACAAGCAGCATGGATGTTTTTTTTTCCAAGTTTGTATGCGTGAGGAAGCACCAGAGACACAAAATAACACTCAAAATCCCAGAAAAAGTGATTTTTTTTTTTTTTTTCATAATATGGGCGCTTTAATTTATTAACTTTATTGGTTATCAGGCAAATAAAATGTTAACGCAGATAATCTACAAACTGCCAGAAATCAGGCCCGACAATCGGTCTATCCCTAATTCAAACAAGGACTTATAAGGCTTTTAGAAAAATTGTTCTGATAGCTTCACCCAGCGCTGCTGTCACATTCCGAACTCATTGCCCAAGTTTAACAAAACAACCTTTTTATCCTCACGCCTCCTTACCTCGAGGTTTTGGGTTGAGACTGAAGTCGATGTGCCCTGAACTGTTAGATAAGGTTTACGATTAGATTCTGCTTTTGGTTTTTGTTTGAAGAAGATAATACTACATTTAATGCGCGACAAGCTGCTGATAGAGAAATAGGAGGTCAATGTATAAAATGAATATCCAAATGTTTGTTTAAGTCTGATTTGATTTGGGGTGGGGGGCATGACTTTAAAGCTTCTCTCGATTCTCGCTCAGGGCTGAGTAGCGAACTTAGATACTTTTTAGGCACCACCAAATTGCCTCCATAGTATCGAGTGTTGAGAAGTACCACGACATGCTTTAAATCTAAAAATCTGTTCTGAAACAGACATGGAGCCAGTGAACTGAAGGATTGGAGTGATGGGATGTCCGTTAAAACCGTCGAGAAGATTACACCCCATTGATTACCTGTGTGTGTGTGTGTGTGTGTGTGTGTGTGTGTGTGTGTGTGTGTGTGTGTGTGTGTGTGTGTGTGTGTGTGTGTTTGCATGTGAGGGATGTCCATTGGCTGCGTGCTCGTCATGTGTGACCGACCATTGTAAGACCCAACTGCCTGACGCTCGCACTGAACCTTGACCCTCGTGACCTGCCGTCTGCCGTCACGCTATTTTCTGCATGTGTGTGTTGGTGGGGGGGTGGGGGGGTGGGGGGGGCTGTTAAAATGTGTGTACTCAGCAGTAGTAGTGCTAAAGCGAGTCTACCCTCTCTGATTGATTTTAAAGGTTTCTTTTTCAAAGGGTCAAAGGTCACATAACTGAACCAAGGATAGATTACAAATGTCACTTTTCCTCCACTGGCCCTATTCCATGGCTTTTTATACTGTGTGTGTGTGTGTGTGTGTGTGTGTGTGTGTGTGCGTGTGCGTGTGTGTGTGTGAGAGTGAGAGTGCGAGTGTTTAGTGTGTTGACATGGGTCAGCTGAAATTGTCATTGTGTATTTACTGTTTCTGTAAATGTATGTGTGTTTGAGCCTCTGAGTACACAGTGGGAGGGGTTATGTTGTCTAATACATTTTGGGTGATGCCCCTCCCTCCCTGACTGTCGCTGTAGCTATAAAAGCCCTCTGCAGCCACACAATCTTTTCCTCACGTTCTTGTTTAAGCTGACACAACAGCCCGCGGTAAGTTAGTGTGTTTGTGTGTGTGTGTGTACTGTGGTTATGTGTTTTTATGTAACTGGTCATACTCCAGGCTGTAGCCATTTTTGGTTCATAGTACCTGGAAAAAAAAGAAAAGGTAACAAAATCCTCCTGAGTGTTCTGTTATTGGGATATTTGACCTTTGACCTCAATATTTGCTGCTTGTAATGTTAATCCAGAAATGGAGGCTTTTTCCCAACTTCGCACTTCTGTTAGATTTGTAATGTTAAAAAAAGAGCATCAAAACTACATTGGGGAAAGGAATGTGATGCAGCACATCTGACAGTATGACATGTTGTATCTTTACAGTACAGTTGTATTTAATTATTGATAGTGAAGCAGTATTTCATGTTTCTAAAGAAAGTTTGAATTTCACTGCCTTAAGGGGAACACACCCTGCAAAAACCACTCCAAGAATGAGACTATTCTTCTGCACTTTTTCTTCGTCTTTACTTGGCAACAATGAAGTTGTTTTGGGTCTTTGCACGCTGAGATAAGTGTGTGTGTTTGTTTGTGACTGATACGCTTATGAGAGAGTAGGCTGGAAGACCTACGTTTTTATTTTTGGCCTGTGTTCTGGCGCTTCATGTTTCTGCAGGATCAGAGAGATTAACGAGGTGCTACGACGTCTGATGCTGATTATGTAACAAGGGGGAAGTTGTGCCGGGTGGGGAGGTGTGTGTGTGTGTGTGTGTGTGTGTGTTATTTCATATTTCAGTTATTCAGCGCAGTGTACATCTACTATATGCACAGCTAGTGTGTTGCCCCTCCCACACCTGTCAACTTTGTCACATCAGAAAGAGCTGCTTTTATATATTCATATCTGTAGATACATCTATCTCTATATGTATTGATAGATACTAAAGGTTGATAGACATCTGTCACTCTTAAGGAAATTCATCAAAAGCAACATGACAAACAAAATCAAATCAACTAGCACTTCTGAATGTCCGCCTCTTATCATCCTATAATTTCATTCTGGCTTTTGGTAAATATTATATCAGTGTCTGCATTTGAGAATGAGATGTAACAAAATATTTTGCAGGCTCAAGCTTACGCAAATATCGTTATAACATTTTGCATAAAAAAAACAAACATTTTGCGTCGGTCCATTTTGCACAAGTCTGAAGCACCGTGTGTGTGTTGTGTGTGTGTGTGGACCAGGGAACAGTGTGTTCAGAAACACTGAAGGCTGAAGAAAAAAGGTAATTAATTCCAGGTTGACATGATCAGTTAAGTTCGTAAAACTAGAGCTGCAAATAATAATCAGTTAATTGATTAGTTGTCAACTATTAAAGTTTGATGATTAATCCGTAAAAAGTAAAAATCCTCTGATTCCAGCTTCTTACATGTGAACATGTTCTAGTTTCTTCTCTCCTCTGTGACAGTAAACTGAATGTCTTTGAGTGGTGGACAGAACAAGACATTTTGAGGACGTCGTCTCGGGCTTTTGGGAAACCCTGATAGACGCTTTTTCACCATCTTCTGACATTTATAGACCAAACGACTAATCGAGAGAAGAAAAAAAATCAACCGATTAATTGACACTGAAAATAATTGTTAGTTGCAGCCCTACATAGCACTCAACACACACTCTCACACATACTACAAATTTAACCTCAATCCAAAACAATCAAATCAACCCTAGTTGTCAACACACAAACTCCTCTTCATTGCTGTCGTCCTCCTCCTCCTCCTCCTCCTCCTCCTCCTCCTCCTCCTCCTCTTCCTCTGATTCAAACCAGAGCTCTAACCAAAGATGACCCGCAGGTCAAAGTGCTGTTGTTAGACCCCAAAGTCTTTCAGGAAGCATCTGTTAAGCTAGAAGTGCTAGTCTATATCCACAACGTTCCACTTCTGAGATCGCTCCGGTGCCCCCAGAAATTCCGCCGGATGTCTTTCATTTCGGCTGGATGTCCGTTACCTTCCGGTTCTTTTGTGTTGCCGTTCTAAACTCCGATTGATTTCTGAGGACTGTGGTTAGCTGCTCCTCAGATCTCTGCAGGGTAAATCCAGACAGCTAGCTAGACTATCTGTCCAATCTGAGTCTTCTGTTGCACGACTAAAACAACTTTTGAACGTACACATGTTCCACCAAAACAAGTTCCCTCCCGAGGCTATTTTGCAGAGGTGCCGCCCAAGACTGTGTGATTGGTTTAAAGAAATGCCAGTAAACCAGAGCACATTTTTCTCCCATCCCGGAATGCTGTGTGGACGAGCCAGACCCTCCTCCGCAGCGCTGTGAAGGAAGGTCTGGTAATTTGAGACTAAGTTAGTGCCGATCAGATATCTTCCGTATTTTTTCAGTGTCGATGTTTGTTATGTCTACGCTAGAGGGATGTTTCAACATGGGTCTATAATAACTTCTCTCTCCCTCCAGATGCCTCAGTTTGAGAAGTCGACGGTCCACATGAGGGACCCCGAGAGGGTGGAGCAGATCATCTGTGGCCTCATCAAAGGAGGAGCTTCCAAACTACAGGTAGAACATCCAAATCCTGATGGCACCCTATCCATTCAGTGTTTTGGTGAAACAGCGCCACCTAGTGGTACTTAAGATCAAAAGCCCTTAGCAACTGGAATTACTTCTAAGGGAGGTTCAGTGCTTTAAAGGTCCAGTGTGTAGGAGTTTCTCCCATCTAGCGTTGAGATCATATATCGCAATCAGCTCTCTCGCACCACACAGCTCAAAGTACGTATTCCAGCTACGGTAGCCTTCACGCTTCAAAAAGCCGCTCTCTTGCTCTTTTCAATCTCCTTTTTCTTTTTCTGGGGGAAGAAGAAGTTTTGAAATTTGGATTTTGAATACGTGTGGTCCTCCATGTTTCCTTCTTCAAACTTGCCGGGGGCTGGGAAGCTACGATACCCATTGGCAGCATTAACAGCACCTGTGAGTTTATCATCCATCCATCTTCGTGAGTTTATCATGTGACAGCAAAAACATGAAAGGCGGAGCAGTATGTCCTGTATGTCCCTTACCGGCTAACGTATTTCAAGATGGAGCATGAATATGGAGCGTCTACCCCAGTTCATGCGAACGCAAATGTAAAATTTCAAGCCAAAAGGAATACTTGGAATTGATGGTGGTGGTAAAAATTCATGAAAAGTACAAGTTTGGGAACGGGCAACACAGATTTAGATAATGAACAACTAAACACGTTACACACTGGACCTTTTTTAAAGGCTCCTCTCGTTAATTTCTGAAGCCCATTACCTGGAAAAGGTAGACTCGTTTTTCTAGAGACAAACACGGAATTTGCTTCTTAGTGTTTTTTCACATTCCAAGCAGCATTTTCAGATGCAGAAATAATGGCAATCCAGCATTCGGCCTTTCTATAGCTGTAATAAAGTATATGATATGCGTGTGTATGTTCTTATATGTCACTCGCTCTTTTAGGTTCCCCATGAGGACCTATGTTTCTTTTAGTGTGTGTGCGATTCATGCATGTGGAGCTGCAACGGTTAATTGATTAGTTGTCACATGTTAAATTAATACCCAACCATTTTGATAATCGCTTTTAAGTAAATGTTTATGAAAAAAGTAAAGATTCTCAGATTCAATGAGAATATTTTCTAGTTCCTTCACTCCTCTGTGACCGTATCTTTGAGTTGTGGACAAAACAAGACATCTGAGGACGCCATCTTGGGCTTTTGGGAAAAACACAGATTGACACTTTTTCACCATTTCTGACATTTTATAGACTTATATAGTAATATCAATGTATTCCTCTGGTTCTGGTAACCCAAATGTTCCCGGCTCTGTTGCAGATCATCACAGACTTCGACATGACGTTGAGCAAGTTCGCCATCAACGGAAAGCGCTGTCCGTCGTGTCACTGTAAGTACAACGAGAACACAACACGAGACGTTCCTTTAGTGTCGCCACGTTGATTTTTCTAACCAAATTTTTTTGTCAATCTTAATTTAAATTCTCAATTTCCCAATTTCCATGTGGTTTTTCTTGCCTGTTTGAAACAGATACAATAGAATAGAATGCCTTTTATTGGCACTATACACATGTACAATGAGATTAAAAGCAACTCCTTTTCCAGTTCCAACATGTACATAAAATAAATACAACATGGAATAAAGTAAGTAGTGCAAAAAAAATGGAGGGTCAGGTGTACAGTTCTGAGACGCTGTAAACATATATATATGTAAAAAGTTATATACAGTGTGACATGCAGTGTGGGTTATTGCACATTATTTGAATATTGCCCAATGGTGTCATTCTCCTTCTTTGTACAGATATCATCGAGAACTGCAGACTGGTGTCCGAGGAGTGCAGACAGAAGCTGCTGCAGCTCAAGAATAAATACTACCCCATCGAGATCGACCCTCATCTCACCATGGAGGAGAAATACCCATTCATGGTGGAGTGGTACGACACATGCACACAAACCTGCACGCGTGTAACAAACACACACAGTCATGGTTGTGCGTCTGCTCACAAGTTACAACTAGAGCCCGACCGATAAAGGATTTTTAAGGCCGATATCAATACAAAACGCGTAACAAAACATAAACAGATTTCCCTAACATTAGTTATTTGTAGTTTTTTATGAGTCCTCACTAAAATAATATGATAATGCAGTTTAAAAATAAACTTGTTTGTTTTATTGTCCCACAGAACAGAGGAACATCAAAATATATTAAAGTTCTGATAAATAAAATGTATAACAATACAAACTTAAGATATGAAACCCAACACTCAGAACATGGTTGAGGGGGGTTTCGTCCTTTTTTATTTTATTTTTTAAATATTCATTTATCGGCCATTATAAATGCCGATACCAATAGTTTGGAAATTGCCTAATATCTGCCGATAATATCGGCTGCACCGATACATCGGTCGGGCTCTTGTTACAACCAGCAGATTATACTTTTCTGCAGAGGTATACACGGTGTAGCTAAACTCTGTGTGTGTGTGTGTGTGTGCGTGTGCGTGTGCGTGTGCGTGCGCGTGCGCGTGCGCGTGCGCGTGCGTGTGTGTGTTGCGTGTTTTTGCAGGTATTTCAAGTCTCACACGCTGCTTGTGGAGCAGAGGATAGAGAAAGACAAACTGCCAGAGATGGTGAGAGAGTCTGACGCTGCACTCAGGTACTTGTCCCTCAACGCCCGCCTGGACTCTCTGAACACTATAGGGTTACTGCAGTTTACTGTTGCATTATGGGTCCAGCCTTTGGCCTTTCTAGTCTTATCTCGAAAGCCTTATGACTTCTACTCTCTGCTGCTACCGCTACCGCTGCGTCGACGTCACTTCCGTGGTTTGGGAAAAGCCTGTAAAAGTCCTTTACAATCCCTTTAATGTTTGTAAAAGAATAAATGAACCTTTCTTTATTTGCACTTGCTTTCTATTAATGAACAAAATGCTTATTTTATTGGTGTTAAAAGGACAGTTCACCCCAAAATCAATAATACATATTTGAACTCTTACCTGTAGTGCCATTTATCAGTCTAGATAGTTTTAGTGTGAGTTGCCCAGTGTTGGAGATGTCTGCCTTCTCTCCAATACAACGGAACTAAGATGGCACTCGGCTTGTTTGTGCTCAAAGCGCCGAAAAAAACCATTTGGGGAAAACTCAACAGCAATGTCTCTCTCCAGAAATGATGACCCAGTTACTCAAGATGTACCACAGACCTGGTTGTGAGCAGTTCATGAAGGAAGTATGGTAGAAAGAAAATAGTTCCTACATGAAACTGCTAACAACCAGGTCTGTGGATCATCTTGAGTAACCGGGGTCAACAATCTAGACTGATGAATAGCTACAGGTAAGATTTTGGGGTGAACTGTCCCTTTTTAATTTAGTATTCAAAAAAACCTATGGACAAAGAAAAGCCTTCACATTGCACAGCCCATGTCCAGAAGAGAGTGAAGTGGCAGATTGTAGCATACCTTACAGCAGGGTTTCTCAAATGGGGGTACGTGTCCCCCTAGGGGTACTTTGGACGACTGCAGGGGGTCCGTGTCCGTTTTTCAGTTAAAAGGCTGTAGTCTTTATTTTTTCTCTCCAAGTTTGTCACTTTTTTCAAAGTTTTTGTTGCTGTTTTTGAAGTTTGTCACCTTTTTTTGAAGGTTTTGTTGCTTGTTTTGACCTATTCTTGCCTTTCTTCCTTATTTTTTTTTAAGTGTTTTTTTTTCTTCTAAGTTTTTGTCGCTTATTTGATTTTTTTGTCACTTTTGTCGCCCTGGTGTTACCTTCCTTCTCTCTACTTAGCTTTTTTAGAAGTTTTTATTACTATTTTCGGCCTATTCTTGCCTTACTTCCTTCTTTCTACCATCTTTTTCCTAGGTTTTGTCGTTTTTTTCCATTAGCATTTAAAGGATTTCCAGGTACAAGGCTGTTGTTTAGTTAATCTATCGCTGACATCGCTGTATTGTTCTTCTTTATAGAGACTTTTTTTTTTCTACCAAAAATTATTCGCGCTGGTTAGGGGGTACGTGGCTTAAAAAGTCTGTTCAAAGGGGGAACATTATTGAAAAAAGCTTGAGAACCACTTCCTTAAAGTACAAACTATCTGTAACTCATTGAAAGTTATTACAGAATGATATAAAAACCCACATATGACATCAGATTTGCCACTCATTTCACTGTTGATACCCCGTTTGCCTGAAGAATAGCTGCTGTCTCTCACCGAGGTGTCCCTCTCTGTGTCTGCCTGGTTTCAGGGAAGGCTATGAGCAGTTCTTTGACCGCCTGCAGCAGCACAATGTGCCCGTCTTCATCTTCTCGGCTGGCCTGGGCGACGTTCTGGAGGAAATCCTCCACCAGGCCGGAGTCTACCACCCCAACATCAAAGTGGTGTCCAACTTCATGGACTTTGACGAAAACGTGAGTCCCGCAGAAAAAAAAGACAGACACATCTGTTCTTCTGCTTGTGTTACAGCTCAACCTCGTCCAGGCCCAAACGGAATCTGCAAGTTTTCAGCAGTCATCCAGAATGAAAATCCACAGAATTTAGCTCACTGTTTGTTCTGCTTTCTGGAGAATTCCACATCTGCAGATTAGGGCTGGGCGATATGGACCAAAAGTCATATCCCAATATATTTTGGCTGAATATCGATATACGATATATATCCCGATATTTTTTCCGCAAAGTGAGAGCAAATGTTCAGTCAAAGCCAAATATGACATGTCACAAGTAGTTTCATAGCAACCAGCTATTTCAGTGAACAGTTACAAAAACTAATGAATAAATAATGAACAGGTTTCTTCACCTGGTTCATGATTAAATGCTCAGCTGTTCAAATAACAATAAAATGTAAACTGTATAACATATAAATACTGTATAACAACAGGAGTACCTTTATTGAAATCAAAGCTCCATAAGGTGCACATTTAAATAAAAAAATATCTTAAATAAAAAGCCTATAAAATAAAAGAGGCCAATCCAAAAGGATCAGCAGCTTGCTTGCTTGCTTGGAGCAAGGATCAAATTTGAACTATATCGATATATGCGATATGGTCTAATTCCATATCTCATTTAAAAATGTATCGATATATTTTTTATATCGCCCAGCCCTACTGCAGATTCCGTCTGGCCCTGTATAAACTAAAGACACACTCTAGCTGTGTTGGAAACCGTCCCATATCACAGAAATAATGCACTACAGTGTGTTCGCCATTTTTTAGTGGTGTTCGAATTTTCGCTGTCATCGTTAAAATAGCGTCCTATATAGGGAATAGTGCGTGAGTGAATGGGTTTCGAACACACCGTTCGAACAATGTCTCACCACGCTGGCTGGATCTGCTCCACATCTCACAGGGCGTCCTGAAGGGTTTCAAAGGCGAGCTCATCCACGTGTACAACAAACACGACGGCGCCCTGCGGAACACGGACTACTTCAAACAGGTGAAGGACTACTCCAACATCGTTCTAATGGGGGACTCGCTGGGGGACCTCAGCATGGCCGACGGCGCGCCCAACGTGGAGAACATCCTCAAGATCGGCTTCCTCAACGACAAGGTACGGGCGGCCAAGACGCGTGACAATCCATCTGAAAACAAACAGAAAATTTCCTTTTAAAGTGCTCATATTATGCTCATTTTCAGGTGCACAGTTGTATTTAGAGGTTAAATCAGAATAGGTTTACATTTATATTTGTTGTACTGCACATTGCTGCCGCTCCTCTTTTCACCCTGTGTGTTGAGCTCTCCGTTTTAGCTACAGAGTGAGGCATCTCACTTCTGTTCCATCTTTGTTGGGAGTCGCACATGCACGGTAGCTAGGTAAGGACTACTAGCCAGTCAGAAGCAGAGTATGAAGGCGTGCCCTGACAGTAGCTAGGTAAGGACTACTAGCCAGTCAGAAGAAGAGTATGAGGGCGTGCCCTGACAGTACCTAGGTAAGGACTACTAGCCAGTCAGAAGAAGATTATGAGGGCGTGCCCTGACAGTACCTAGGTAAGGACTACTAGCCAGTCAGAAGCAGAGTATGAAGGCGTGCCCTGACAGTACCTAGGTAAGGACTACTAGCCAGTCAGAAGAAGAGTATGAAGGCGTGCCCTGACAGTACCTAGGTAAGGACTACTAGCCAGTCAGAAGCAGAGTATGAAGGCGTGCCCTGACAGTAGCTAGGTAAGGACTACTAGCCAGTCAGAAGCAGAGGATGAAGGCGTGCCCTGACAGTACCTGGGTAAGGACTACTAGCCAGTCAGAAGCAGAGTATGAAGGCGTGCCCTGACAGTAGCTAGGTAAGGACTACTAGCCAGTCAGAAGCAGAGTATGAAGGCGTGCCCTGACAGTACCTGGGTAAGGACTACTAGCCAGTCTGAAGCAGAGTATGAAGGCGTGCCCTGACAGTAGCTAGGTAAGGACTACTAGCCAGTCAGAAGAAGAGTATGAGGGCATGCCCTGACAGTACCTAGGTAAGGACTACTAGCCAGTCAGAAGCAGAGTATGAGGGCCTGCAATGCTAGCAGCTAGGCAAGCATTATAAAGTGTGTTACAAAGTGACGTATGTTTGAGGTAAGTCCCTTTGGGGTGGACTTTGGACTTTTTCACTTTGTAAACTTATAATGTGCACAAAACGATATGTGACACTATAAAGGAAAGGGGAAAAGCCAAAAAGCATAATATGAGCACTTTAAACATTTAGTTAATTGAGTTCACATTCTTATAAATAATCCATAAACTGATGGTCAGGGAGGGAGGAGATGTTTGAGCTGTACACGGAAGTATCGAACAGCAGGGAATTAAACTAATTTGACGTTTTCCGTTAACCTTTCCTGTTGAGTTTGTCTGCTTCTGATCAGATTTATTTGGGTTTTGCACTTGATGCATCTTGATGATATTGTACATTGTCTATAGCAGCCAACGTCAACTGGCGGCCCGCGGGCCACATCCGGCCCGTCAAGGCTTTTAGTCTGGCCCGCAGAATAATCATGAATTCACAAAATGTAAAGAGGAAAAAATGCGTTCTGTTATTTATCATTTAAAACATTTAGAGCAAAAACCCGGCCCGGCCCCCCCTATTTCTATTCACATGCTGGGATTTTGTACAGTGATTCCCGAGCTCCACACACAGATGAGCCGAGATGTGTGTGCGTTAAAACACACACACACCGCTGAGCCGAGACGTGTGTGCGTTAAAACACACACACACCGCTGAGCCGAGACGTGTGTGCGTTAAAACACACACACCGCTGAGCCGAGACGTGTGTGCATTAAAACACGCAGCACCTGACTGGGAACGATACAAAGAGGGCAGATGGAGCTAGTCCACAGTAACGGAAAACGGACACGGACCCCCTGCAGTCCTCCAAAGTACCCCTAGGGGGACACGTACCCCCATTTGAGAAACCCTGCTGTAAGGTATGCTACAATCTGCCACTTCACTCTCTTCTGGACATGGGCTGTGCAATGTGAAGGCTTTTCTTTGTCCATAGGTTTTTTTGAATACTAAGTAGGCTACAATTAAACCTTCGTGAGTAAAAAGTCAATACTTATCAATGCACTCACCTGTGTCGGCATAAACATGTAGAAAGCGATATTTCAATCTGCTCAGTCCACTCTTGTCCACCGCGCTGTTTTACTGTTTATCTTAGTTTGCCGGGAATCTGGAAATTTGGACAACGTCTTGTAAACCTCACTGTTGGCTGAACAAACCAAACTCTCCGCTGGAGCGGTAAATCTATGGAGGTATAATAAGACCAAAACAAATAGTGGCTACTTAATATGCACGTGAATGATGATGCTGGTTGTATTATTTTGCAACCTGACAAGCACTGTTTCTTTCTGCAAGCATTTTCCACCAATCAGGACGCTGCATACTACAACAATGTTTCCATAATCGCAGACTTTAACCATCACTCCTCAGTGAACTGCCTCCTAGTCTGAGATCATTTTCTACTTAAAGAGCCAGTTATCATTATGGAGTTTCCATGTTTTTTAGGAGTTTGCTCACACTAATACATCTAAAGAAATATAGCATTAATTCAGTAAGAAAGTGAAAATTGCGAACAAAAATAGGCGTATTAGGTTTAAATTAATTTTATTTTCTTTATTTGAAAGTCCGGCCCCCAGAGTGTCTGCGTAGAAAAATTCTGGCCCTTGGAAAAATCTAGTTGATGACCCCTGGTCTATAGAATAGAATAGATAGAATAGCTCTTTGTCATTGTTATCAGCAGCGAAACACAGTTTAGCAGCTCTCAGTATGACAGTTAAATCACAGACAAACAGAAATATCAAATATAAACAGTACAAATAGAAAATACCAACAGAATAGGAAATTGAAATAGTCAAATGAGAAGATCCCAAGAATACAATGTATAAAATGAGGTACTAGGACTTCAAAAAAATGTGTTTATATGTGTAGTTCTTTTACCGATATTTAAAGTAATTGCAGAGATGATGATGTGTGCATACACACGGCTGAAGAGCAGTGATGTTACACCAACCAACCGCCATTCTGTTTGGATGGGAACATAGACTGTGTAACACAGCATGAAATTTCCAGGGGAAACTTGTAACACACAGTTGGAGTTTTGGCACATGGTTTGGGCTGCAGTACCATAAATGTCCTGCAGATGGCACTCGGTTGCAAGAAGTGTATCTGAAGAAATATGAGAACAGTTACTGAGAGAAGACAGAAGTTTGGCCAACGTGGCAGCTTGTAAATCCAAAATCCGTCGGCAAAAGAAACACGAATGTGGCTCGTTGGTCTAGGGGCATGATTCTCGCTTAGGGTGCGAGAGGTCCCGGGTTCAAATCCCGGACGAGCCCTCACTTTTGCCAAAATGTAAACCTCAACTGGGTCACTCCTATTAATACCAACTAATCATCAAAGCATAGTTTACTTGTTAGTTTCTCTGGCAGGAAATGGGAAGTTTACAGGTTACATAAGATCATTTTATAATAAGACTACAGTGCAATTGCTGTGTCAGTTTTCTAAGATAGATAGTTCTTAAATAAATTAAATGAATAGATGGGATTGACATCATCTTTCTTTTGCATTTTGCACTCATGCGCCTTGATGAAATTGCACATTCTCCTTTGTTTCACAGCCAAATTCTGCGACTTCCAGGATGAGTTTGAAATTGATTTTAAAAAGGGTTATTTGTGAATGTTATGTGATGAAAATCCTTCACTCTGACTGTACACGTGTCCTGGTTGATGGCTTTTAGAATATAGGCAAAAGAAGAGTCAAATTGCTATTTTTCTGCCAGATATTGCGATTATGATTCGATTTGCGAATTTTTTTCTTTAAAGTTTAGCTCATAGTTCAATATTCACTATGTAACCGATGAAACATGTCATGGAGCATTATAACATGAGACAACATCAAAACTGCTCTATATTCTTATGGAAGGATGAGATATAATAATGAGATATGAATTGCCAGCAATAAGCATAAGTATGGAACATTGAGCAGTCAAACACAGACCATTTATCACAAAAGCTAAAGTAATAATAATAATAATAATATAATAATAATAATAATAAAAACAATTCCAAACAAAAAATATCAGTACTTCCCGGTAAACTGAATTTTTTGATACTCCTCAGTTCAATAGCAGCATCTACATATTGCACCTTTTACGATCATGTTAAATAAAGGAATACAAAATAAATGAAAAATCCACTGAAAATAGGACATTTCTGTAAACAATCGGTGACAATGTTACATTGTTCCAGCATTTCAACAGCAAATGTAATGATAAAAAGAGGAATAAAAAAAATCTTAAAACCAAACCTTCCACTAAATATTAATTAATCGCGGTCTTCACGATTAGCTAATCGCATTCTTCACATCTCAATTTCCGATTTGAAAGCAGTTAACTCGTCAGCCCTAGTTCCTAAGTACTTAACGTAGGCTCTCTGTATTCTGGACACTTCCGACAGCTCGCGGTATTCCGGACACTTGGCTTTTTTCCCGCATATTCTATAGATACTTCATTTTATGGGCAATATATACATATATGTCATCCTTGTCTCAACCTCCAGTTTCCAGAGCCAATAGTTTAGGAGAAATCAGCGTGAGTTTCCAAAGTGTGCCAATGAAAGACTTAAGATCACAAAGTACCGGTTCAACGCATGATCACCGACCATCAGAATGAAATTAGAAACGTTCTCAAGTCCTCATAGAATATTTACGAGTTAGTTTTTGCAAACATTTTTTGACTTTTTTATTTTTAAAAGGGATACACACATTTACAGAGGCATTTTGTCTGACGTGAAAATCCCAGCCGTCCGGAATACCGTTAGCCCTTGCGCTAATCTGGACACCGGGTCTACTTTTTAAGATTTCTTTCCCAATGATTTGCCCAAAATGTGTCAATCAAACTGTAGTATGTGTGTAAGACCTGCCCCTAGAGACAGGTAAACCAATCAGGCGTTATCTTTCCACGCATTGATATTTTATGGGACTTTTACTGTGCTTACTGCGTCGAAAGTGTCCGGAACACAGCAAGTCTACGTTACCATTAAAGGACAACTCCGGCGCAAAATGAACCTAGGGGTTAATTACACATGTGTACCGAGTCGACCGTTCTCTGGGCTCTGTTTTCATGCTAATTGAATGTGACCAGTTTTAGCGCAAACCGCTAATTAGCTTGTAACACTAGTCGTCGGTCCACACGAAAGGTAAAAGAAATCGCTATTTCTACACCACTAACAAGGCTCAAAATAGCACTACACTTCCACGGTAGCATAATGAGGGTCCCTACCTGTAAACCGAAGCATTGAGAACTTTGTAAGTGTACAGACAGTTTATTAAAAAAGATAGTTTAGAAAGACAGTACCGACCAGTCGAACCACGAACTCCATGCTTGAGCTATGCTCCTGAATGAACAGTTTTTAAAAAGTCAACACAGCAGCATCAGCCTGTCTCTGGTGTGTTTTGTCCATTCGAATTGTTACTTGATCTATGCTACTGGTTACACGGCGTTCGTGGTTCGTCGTTCAACAGATCCCGGAGGACGGTCGACTCTGTACCCATGTGTTATTAACCCCTAGGTTCATTTTGCGCCGGATTTGTCCTTTTAAAAGCTGCTTGCTGTGGCTGCTTGGAGATTGATGACATGAACTGTGAAGCCGCTGCTGACAAGTTTCCTCCCGGTCTCACCCTGCAGGTGGAGGAGCGGCTGGACAAATATCTGGACTCTTATGACATCGTCCTGGTGAAGGACGAGACTCTGGAGGTGCCCAACGCCATCCTCCAGAAGGTTCTATAACTCCACGCTCAACCTCCCGCACCCCCCCCACCCCCCCCCCAATCCTCTCCTCCCATCAGCCCCCCTTCCAGCTTTGGGCCTGTCAGACTTCTAAACACCAACCTAAACCTTTGTCGATGGTCCAACCCCTCCTCTAGCTCTGGTTCCCCCCCCCCTCTCTCCTCTTTAAAAGCCTTTTTTATTTAATTATTTTTCAAGACATCTCCTGAATGAACAGTTTTAAAAAGTCAACACAGCAGCATCGGCCTGTCTCTGGTGTGTTTTGTCCATTTGAATTGTTTCTGATGTTCTCTCAAAGTCGTTTCATGATAAAACAACAACAGAATAACCAAAAAGTGAAGTAAAAACCCACAAACTATCACTCCAATCTTTATCATTTGCACCTTATGGTTGGCATTTTGGATTATATTTCATATGGTAATAATTGTATACCAGAAAGCAGGCGCCTACCGACTGACACAGTGTTTTATTTGAGCTGTCCCGACACGTCCGTGACCTCGGTTCCTCTGATCCTGGGACTCTGGTCAGACAGGGGAAAGGAGGCCGTTTTGCATCTGCAAAAGCTTGCTGGTCCTTTAAAGTAATTCAGTACATACAGGACCTTGGGAAAATTAAATTCCTAGTCAAAATTACGTGTTGCAAGGTGACGGCAGCAATATAATAACCACTGTCACAGTATTGGTTTTACGAGAATAATGGATTCAGCTCGTCAACGTGAAACTCCGATGATGAGAGGAAACGCACTTTAAATTCTGTGTACGGGGGAATCGGCCTGTACACGAACATGTGTCAGTAATGTTGATTTGTGGATGTAGGAACACCGAAAAGCCATGTTTACGTTAATAAAAGCTTTTTTTATTTATTTTTTTTGGCATCATATCAACACACAGAAGAAGATGCAGCTCTTTACTGTTGAACCATTCATGGCATTTTGAATTTGTGGACTTCTCTGCATAGCTGGCTCACAATCAAGTGTTTTCCTTGCCAGTGTTTAAGGTTAAAGGTGCTGTAGGTAGGATTGGGAAGATCCAGGACTTGGTCCAAAAATTTGAACATCGGTAACTTCTCAGTCCCTCCCCCCCTTTCTGCTAAAGCCCAAAATGTTCTCCTAAGCCCCTCCCCCCACAAGGGAGAATAAATGTGTGTGCATGAGCAGTGCCCCACCCCCTGGCCCTGATTGGTGCATCTGAACAAGGAGTGGTGGATTTTTGCAAATCGAACTACAGGCTGTAGGTGATGCCAGAGGAGCCAGATATTATTTTTGTATGACCTGCTTCATATAGTTCTACTGGAACATAGGGTCAGTTTAAGCAAATATGACAGAAAGTTAGTTTTATAAGTCTTACCTACTGCACCTTTTAAGGAGGTATTAAGTAAGTAATACTAAAGATGATCTCTAGTGGTCATTAGAAAGAATTACACTAGTAAAAAAAACAACCTGGAACCAAAGTAATAGGTTCTATATTATATTACATAAATATTATATATTATACTATATTATATTACAATATATCTTAAGTATATTAAGTATAGTTTAGTTTCAGTATGCAGAAGGAAACACACTGCTGTCTGTGATGCTCAATAAAACCCAGCATAGGACCTATTTAATTTCATCACCTTTTCATTCTGTGATTAAAATTGAGCACTACCTCTAACTAATTACTAATTATTGTATTTTTTTGGCAGGGGTATTCAAAGTTCAGATGTCACTATCTCCCTTTGTCTCAACATGTTATGTTGAATGTTCTCTTTGACTGTTTGTTTTAAATGTGCTGCTATCACCTGCATGTTGCCTTTTCTTATCGTTGAGTTTATGTAAAAGAAACGGGAGACTGATATACATATACATGGATATATCAATAAAACGGGGAAAAGTAGTGTCATACTGTATATGTGGCCCTTATATGGAAATGTATATTGTTTTATTGCATTTGGAGAGATCTGCAGAAGTATAGACCGGTGTGTTGTATTTTTTTATAAGTAGATGGCTTTCTGTTTTTCTTTGATGGTGTGATTTTAAAAAAATACAATAAAATGTCATTTTGTGAGCCATGACTGGATCACAGACGAACATGCCGTTTGGATGGGAACATTGACTGTGTAACCAAAGAACTTCTAATATATCAAGAAGTTCCACTCCCTCGTTACTTCCGGGTTCTGAACTGGTTGCAGTTCCACCAGAGATCCATATAGGGGGCGCTCACAGGCCAGTGCAGAATGAATGGGACTCTATGGAGCTATACCCCTCAAACCCCACTTTTCTCAGGATATAATTTTTTGTCTAGTAATTTGAATGTTGCATTCGAAAGGGGAGGCAAAGAAAATAAACACTGCTGGGTGTTAGATTTTTTTAAAGTGGCTTTTCTGTTCTAAAAAGCCTCTTAAAATGTCAATGACGTCATACACATATACGGCCAGAGATACTGCTTTACGGCAAGCGCTGAGTCGCTTCCTTTGTTCTCTCGAGGCATCGACAACACAGCTGACAGGTTAGGCTCTCCCTGTTAATACACGTGCTAGAAAGAGGTTTGCTGATGTTTTAAAGACCACGCGGAAATATTCACTCTGACATTCAGGCTCTGCTTCGGATGCCATCAAGCTGGATCTCCGATTGTAATCAGACCTTCACTGACCAATCAGCATTCATTAGCAGAATGCTAGCGTGTTATGGGCTACAACGACTCACCCTGTAAAAAATCAAAAGGACATAAGTACTCGTTCATTCAACTTTCGACCTATAACCCATGTTGAACTTGCAAAATCTACAATCAAATCTGAGGTTTCTCAACGACAATCGGGCGAAAGAGACAAATTTAGCCGTCTAGCTCCATAGGGTCCCATTCATTCTGCACTGGACCGCGATCACCCCCAGTGGAACTCTGGTGGAACTGCAACCAAATCCGGTACAATGGGGCTGGATAGGGAGTGGAACGGCTTTCCGTAGACCGGCTTTGGTGTAACACAGCATGAAATTTCTATGGGAAACTTGTAACACACAGTTGGAGTTTTGGCACATGGTTTTGGCTGCAGTACCATAAACGTCCAGCAGATGGCACTCGGTTGCAAGAAGTGTATCTGAAGAACTATGGGAACAGATGCTGAAAGGAGACAGAAATTTGTCCAACGTGGCATCTTGTACATCCAAAATCCGTCGGCAAAGAATACTTCAGTGTGGCTCGTTGGTCTAGGGGCATGATTCTCGCTTAGGGTGCGAGAGGTCCCGGGTTCAAATCCCGGACGAGCCCTCATTTTTGCCAAAATGTAACCCTCACCTGGGTCTGAAGGAAGAGCATAGTTTACTTGTTAGTTTCTCTGGCCAGAAATTGGAAATTTACAGGTTACATCACATAACATCATTTTATAATAAGACTACAGTGCAATTGCTGTGCCAGTTTTCTAAGATAGTTAGTTCTTAAATAAAGGATTGACATCCCATCTATCCAATGTAGTCATGAAAATCAATTACACCTTTCCATACATAAAGAAGAAAGTCTTGAGGTTACCTGGTTGACTTTAAGTACCGCATTTGAGAGTGGGCTACATTTGCTGACCTCTCGCCTCTGCTGAGAAAAAAGACGATTTAGTAGAAGGCCTCTACTGGAGTTGGTAGAGATTATTTTGCAGTGCAGTAAAGCGCCTGTAGATGGCGCGCAGCCACCATAAAAGCTAGAGTGGTGACATGTAGAAGAGAATAACAGCAATGTCCATGCAACGTGGCATGTACAGTAAAGTCAGAAAGTCACGGTCGAATAGGTGCGTTAGGTGGCTCGTTGGTCTAGGGGCATGATTCTCGCTTAGGGTGCGAGAGGTCCCGGGTTCAAATCCCGGACGAGCCCTCAACTTTTCGAAATCGAGGGTAAGACATATGATTGACAGACAAAGACTTTAACGACATAAAAAGAGCTAAAAGTTAATCAGTGCAGAAGAAAATCCTTAATACATATTGAACATACTTGAACATTTGACAGATTTTAGCCCTCTCTCATATATTGTTGCAGAGTTATATATCTTATTTACATTTAATATTAAATTTAATTGATTTCGTATTTAATTGTTTAGGGATGACGCGTGCATTTTAAAATAGTTCCAATACAGAGTATGAACCTTATGTGCTGCAGAGTTTATAGCTATTGCTAATTTTCATCTCTTATTTCTCACTCGACTTTTACATGTACACTGTAATTAGAATATCAACTTTCAGTATCATGAACCACAACACACTACAAATATGGAAATGCAATAAAATAAACATCACACAATAGCCAATACACATACCACCATACACTATTACAGCTTGGTTATTTACAGTACAATAAGCTTAAAAATAGGTAAAGCTCTGGGTTGTTTTTAGCCATAGCTTATATGTTGCATACTTAGTATATGATACGATCATATATCATGCTTTTGTTCTTGCTACATTTACTAGGCCTACCTCAACAAATGCTCAAATATTTTGCCATACACTTTTATTCCATACAGTTCATAAGCTGTACTGTAGATATATCCACACATGCTGTGGCTAATCAATTTATTTGGTTATCATCACTTTTGCATGTAATCTTTCTTAAATAATTAATATCATACATTTATAAGGATCTAATAAATGGCTTTATAGTTTAATATATGTTTAATCAAAAATATCTGCAACTGTTATAAAAGAAGTCGCTATTAAATCACAGCAGCAGCTAGAAACCAGTAATTGAGATATGGATATAACCACTGTGGAGTGCAAAAACTCCTTTTCCCAGCAACCCATCTATATCCGTTCCTGCGCACAACAGCCCGGCTTCTCCGTTAAGCGTCAGTGCCATGACAACAGGACGATGGCTGCAAGCAAGAGGGTGAGAAATGTGATTTCTGTGTGAACCAGGAGTACCAAACCATCGGCTTTTACGGACTGGCTCGTGTACGTGAAGGTAAGAAAAAACTCTGGAACAAACCGGAATGTGTTTTTCCATTAGCGGAGACTCCGTGTCAACGGCAGCGACACTGTTCTCGACCTGCTAGCTAGCTAAACGTTGGTTTCCAGGTAACTTGGAGAGCTAGCTAACGCTAACGTTAGCTAATTAGCCGGCTAAGCTAAAGTTAATGCAGCCTGGCTGCGAGCTAATTCACCTGTACAGGATGCCTCGATTTGTAACCGACTTAAAAACAACTCCTGAAGGCGTGTATGATAATTTTACTTTACTTGTTTTTGTTGCTCACTCATAGAGGACCACAACATGAGTCCTCATGGGGAACTTATAGAATAATAAACCCAAAGGTGTTTGGTCGTGTGCCATTAAAGCCCAAGAGTACACAAAGTTGAAGTTCAACTAATTAACTCGTTAATCTCTCTCTCTCTCTCTCTCTCTCTCTCTCTCTCTCTCTCTCTCTCTCTCTCTCTCTCTCTCTCTCTCTCGTGTTGAACAGAGTCCGTACTGTGGCTTTTAACTGAAGTAAAAATACTCCTTACTCTTTACATGTTTCGTGGAGTGTTATACACCGATTAAAGACTACAAGGTAGACAAAAGGTCAGTTTTCTCACTGAATAACAAGAGCAAAACATGTAATAGACCTTTTTCACGGCAGACATGTTGACATGTCATAGTAGGAAAAGCCCAGGTGTATTCAAACCATAGACTGTTATCAAACCCATTACTGATGGCTGCATTCCACTTAGGAGAGACCCTGGTATTGGGCATGCTGACTCACTGAAATATCTTACTGGGACACTTGATGGAACTGAGCCATCGTTAAGGTTATCAATTTCAGCTGTGCTTTTCCTACTATGACAAGTCAACATGTCTGCTGTGGAAAAGGTCCATTAGATAGCAAAGCACACGATAAGAGCCCTGCACGTTTGTAAACATGCAGTACTAGATAGATAGATAGATAGATAGATGTGTGTGTGTGTGTGTGTGTGTGTGTGTGCGTGCGCCGTGGATATAATCAATTGGTTTGGTTATTATTACTTTTACAAGTTGAATAAAAGTGTAATTTTACACATAATAGAGTAATATCATATTTTTCAATTGTCTCAATATATTCCTATATAGCCTGTTTAATCAAAAAATATCAGTAAAAAGTCAGTGTATCCCTAAATGAAATACTTAAGTTAGGGGTGCAAGATATATCTGCTCAGTATCGTTATCGCACTATCACGTTGCGCAATATTATATCTAGGGGTGCAAGATATATCGACTCAGTATCGTTATCGCAATATATCGAAAGTGTCGCAATAAGTATGCAATATTTTGTTTATTTTGTGGAGCGCTGCGTCCCTGTCCGTTGGCTGTGTGGCTTAGTTGTGTTTGATTTAGAGCCCGCTTTAAACTCTGTAATGATCGTTTCATTGGCCAGTTACCGTGCCACTTGCACATGTTAGCGCACGTCAGCGCACGGGGTCCACTACGTGACAAACCCTATGGAGCATACCACGTACGGCATATTTCGACAGAGTGACAGTGTAAGTGAAGAAATAGATAGAGACAACAAAAAGGAACGAATCAGAGAAGAGAAAGAAAAGTTGTGTCCTGTTCTCTTTATTTATTTCTATATTTTATGCTGTCCAACCAGTAAAACATGTCCTGTTCTCTTTATTTCTATATTTTATACTGTCCAACCAGTAAAACATGTCCTGTTCTGTAGACATGGTCCTTATTCATTTATTCATGTTGGGACCAGACCAATATGACTGTCGGCTGAAATAAACCTTGTTGTTGTAAGAAAACTTAATTTGTTATGAATCTATTTTGATGCGTTTTCCCGTAACTTTTGTAATTTTACATATGTTTAAAAATATCGAAATTAATATTGATATCGCAATATTCATAATCGATATCGCAATATCACATTTTGTCAATATCGTACAACCCTAACTTAAGTATCGCAGCAGAAGCTGACAGCTCCAGTTTGACTTCTTATTACCATCCAATCTAACCTCTGTGGAAACTTGCTTTGCCATAAAACGGTGTTGTAGCCACATCCCCAGGGCCTGCAGAGGGCTTGTATGTACAGTATTCCCCGGCCGACCCATGTTTATTATCAGGGAGGTGGTCCGAAAACAAGAACATGGACAAACTTAGTCTCCTCTTAGTGGAATTAATTTTCATTATCTACCAGTTTCATGCTTGAAATCATTAGACTAGTTGAGTCACATGTTCCAGCTAATTGATTTAAATATAGTAGAATATAGAAACTTATATTAATTTGCAGGCGATATGCAACAGGTTGTGCTAAGGAAAGTCAACAAAGCACAAAGCCGAGCAGACAGTCACAGGATGACACTGTAAGCCCATTAGCCCTTTAGAAATAAAGTTGCTGTAATAATAAGTGAGTAGGACCAGTGCATTATGGCTTCCTGCCCCTCTTGCTGCGCTCTCTGGGTTAGGAACTAATACCTGCAGCAACTGTATCGTCAGGAAAAAAAAGCATCTCTTTTTTCTTGTTAATGCAGCATATGTTTGGTATTTTATTTCATTTGATACGTGTAATAATGTTCAAGTTTAATAATAACAAAAATATATAAAGAATCTCCGTACTTCCTTCCCGGCCAAAGCCTTTTAAACATGACTCTTTTATGAAATGTCTTAACAGTAGGAGGTGTAATGTTGCTTTAACACCCGCTGAGGTCTGGAGGGCAGTGTGCTGGAGATAGAGTCCCTCTCTGGATTAGCTGCCCGTTCCACCTGCTCAGCACTTAGCAAGTAGAAAAGCTTACCCCCCCCCTCTTCATTCCCCCCCAACTCTCTTATGCAGAATCCTGGGGTCATGTGATTGATCTTCAGGTCTGCCATTGGCTGCAGGTGTCAGTATGGTGCACTGAGAGCCTCTTGGGCCAGCAGACAAGTGGACAGTGGTCCAAGCTGTCGCCATGCCAACGGCTCGAGCTCCGCCCCTCTGGTCAAACTGATTAGCCAGTGTTTTTGTGGCGTACAGAGGGTTGGTGGTTTGATCCGTTCTCTTAATACATCCATGGTTTGATCCTGTGCCAGAAGTGAAAAAGTAATGCTTGCCCGCCCCTTCTTCATTATCCACTGTTGTGGTGCCCTAGATCAAGGCGCCTAACCCCCCCCCCAACTACTTTACTGGGGCTGTTCAATGAACAGGAGATAATATTGTGAGCTTAAAGTAAAAAAGTTTCTTTGTTCATCTATTTGTCATTCAATAGTTAGTGTTAAATGTATTGCTACACATTATGAATTAAAAGGACTATATTTATTGAAAAATGACACCGTGGAGAAACAGGCAGGACAACATATACGTACATCAGGTTGATAGCAAAATGGAACTGCAAAAAATAATCAGTTAGGCTAATGGATTAGCTGTCAGCTATTAAATGAATGGTCAACTATTTTGGTAATCGATGAATCGGTTTGAGTCATTTTTTTAATTTAAAAAAAGTAAAACAAATTCTGATTCCTTCTACTTAAATGTGAATATCTTCTCTCCTCTGTGACAGTAAACTGAATATCTTTGAGTTGTGGACAAATCCAGACATTTGAGGACGTCATCTTGGGCTTGGAAAAAAATCAACCGATGAATCGACAATGAAAATAATTGTTAGCTGCAGCCCTACAGCAGAAGGAATCTAACACTTTCTCTCCGCTGTCTTTCTCTCTTTGTCCAATCAGAGGAAGCATGTCTCTCTTCAAGGCCCGTGATTGGTGGTCAGCAACGCTTGGCGAGGGGGAGGAGTTTGACCAGGGATGCCTCTGTGTCGGCGACGTGGACAACAGTGGCACCGAACATGGTCAGTGTGTAGTCAGGAAAAGCAATGCACCAACCACCACGCAGCATACAGGCTGCAGGACTCTGCCTGAAATGTGCCCCTGAGGTTTAGACATTGTTATTTGTCCCTCTTATTACACCTCTTTAACTTCGTGCCTCTATGTGGATACAAATACAGAGTTAAATGTGTGTGTTGCTTGTAGTTAATAGGGTTGTGCACTCATACAAAATGCATATAATGATGTACTGTATGTTGGCAAGAAAATAGCTATACTGTTTTTTTTATTTGCCTCTGTGCTTTGTGCATTGTGTTTTTTTTCCCACTTGTCTTAATCTGAAAATCAACTGCTTTGATTTAATTTTACCAGCCAACCAATTCCCTCTAGAGCACACGTGTCAAACTCAAGGCCCGCGGGCCAAATCCGGCCCCTTGCAGAATATAATCCGGCCCGCATATCAATTTCGGTTCACAATAGATTTTGGCCTACCTATAGTTGTGCGCCAAAACCAAAAACACGGGAAAGTGTGTTTTTTAACTGCAGTTACGCGACACTCAAAAGCAGAATTTGGCAGATTTGCCGACTTTGAGAAATTCCATATTTATGCCGAAAGATTGTTGTAAAAAAAATTTTGCTTGATTTGCTACATTCTATGATGGCTAAGGAACATTTTTGCTGACTTATGTAGGGCTTTATGTAGACAAAAATGCAAAAAAAAAGTATTAAAAAAAAGTCAGAAAAAGGTGACAAAAATGCAAAAAAAAAGAAAAAAAAGTCAGAAAAGGTGACAAAAATGTGAAAAAAGGCGACAAAAACATCTGAAAAAGCCATAAAGAAGTTGGGGGAAAAAAAACATATAAAAATGAGTACAGCACTACAGCGATGTCAAAATAGTGAGGTGAAGTAATACAGTCAAAGATATTAGTGTGGCCCTCTGGGAAAATGAGTTTGACACACCTGCTCTAGAGTGAACAATGCTTTGATGACATTTACCTTTTGACTGGAGATTGAATGCACTTTGGACAAAAGTGTCTACCAATTGAATGTAATGGGTTTCTTTTAAAACTATAAACCTATACAGTATATACCTTCAGGTTGCTGCCTAACGACAGGTAGTGTCAGTGTGCAAGCCTACTGTAGTAGCCTAAATGTAGACAAGTCCTGGGTAGGCCTATAACAAATAGATATAACAAAACTCTATTCTGTTCTCTGTGTGAAGATGTCATTTATTCAACACCCCTTCTTCTATCAATTTACTTCAGGTTGAGTAGCTAAGACTAATTAGTCGGCATCAAAGTTGTTAAACTTTGTGTTGATTTAAAACTAAGAATAATGCAACACTGTTCAGGTCTCTTTAGCAGTGGCAATGGCAGCAATACTCAAAATGAAAGCAGCGACAGTGTGGCTGCTGTCTGGGGTAATAACTCATTGGTGTAGTCTACGTGATACGCAGGTATACACAGTATACCCACTAAGAAAACTCCAGGATTTCCATATTACCACTTAAAAATGCCCAATGACATGCAACAACATACTTTCCATTATATTTTTGATATATTTTGAATTGTCATCTGTGTTTTTTTCTTCTTCACATAGGCTAAATAAAGGTATTTCCACCGTAAATTGGTGCATAAAAGTGTCTCCGAATACAGAAAATGAAGTCGTTAATGCTCAAAACTTCCCTGGGGGAGGACACCCAGACCCCCTAATATGATATGCCCCCCCCCCAAGAAAAGGAAGATTCTGGCATAGATAGATAGATAGATAGATAGATAGATAGATAGATATAGTATACCCACTACAATACATTAGACTACACCACTGTAATAACTTTTATCCTGACTTATACCAAACATATAACAATTGTCCTCTGTGTTTATAACTTTGTAGACAAGGTGGTGGTGGGCAGCTACATGGGGATGCTGAGGATATTCTCCCCACATGCCAATAAGACCAGCGAGGGAGCTCTGGTCGAGGCCCTGCTTCTCGAAGTCCAGCTCCAAAATGCCATCATCCAGGTGGAAGTGGGCAAGTTTGTGTCGTAAGTAGATCTCACAAATCTGGGTCACCAAAGGGTTAAAACGGATTTTTACTGCAGCCGCAGTGGATTGTAGGCTGTTATATTTTTCCTCTATATTACATCTACCCTATAAAAAAATGTCACATTTAATTTGACACCATGATTAATAGTCAAAATAAACATTTAATTCTGATTTGCAGTAGATGTTTAATGTTAATGCTTTTTGTTTCCATGGATAGGACATGTGAATGTTTAGGTTTTTATGAGTTCAGCTAGCTAGATGAAAAAAGACATGTTAGTATTTAGACACTAATGGGCACTATTGGTTCTACTCTTGGTTTCACGGTTGCTAACACGGTGCCACTCCTGATAAATCAGGTCACCACAGATCTGTGCTCTAACACCAGGATCGTTGATGGTGTTACTAATCCCTTCTCTGCTGCTCTTGGCTTCCTCCCCTTCCTGTACGTGAGGCCTTCACCTGTGTTAATGTTTTCCAAGTCAAATTGGCATTAGCCGCAAACCCTGTGCCAGGAAGCAAACTTAATCACTGTCTCACGAATGCACAGCTCTACCTTATTGTGACAAATAACAGATTACACTCCTCTAAAGGCACACAGAGATTGTGGTCAGCAAAGCAAAGTGACGGGTATTTACATGGATATTGTCAGAGATCCATTCATGGCTTTCACACCTGCACTTCTTACTGTTTTGTTTTTTTATGTTTGTGGCATTGGAATTTAATTGTACTATTGCAATCAATCTGAATAAGAGCATCAACTAAATGCCTAAAATCTAGATGTTATGTTAAATAAGAATTTAAAAAATGTTTGAATGAAGCATGTAATTATGTAACAAACTCTACATTAGCATTGTATGCATTTAGTTGATGCTTGTGTTTTGAAAGGGCTCGTTCTTAATAAGTAAGTCAGAGGTCATTGTTGGAGGGGACACAGAGCAGTCGATGGACATATTCGGCTCGTCCGAGATGAGCCAGGTCTGCGCAGAATCGATCACCGGCGATCGCCGCCCAATGCACGCCGGTTAGATTTGTGTCCGACTTGATCCCGACTTGCTCTGACGTCATGCACACGTGGGCAACGATAACCTCACGAGATCAAGGCGGCCGCAGTTCTGAGACGCAGGCAGCACAGTTGCTTTTCACTGACTGCAAGACCCAGGCGGACCCAGGGCATGCTGGGAAACGCTGTCCTCTCAGCCGATCTAACAACTGATTGGTTCAGAATCGACCCAACATGATGACGTTTTATATTAACTTTTTCATTGATTTTGAATTGGAGGGATTTGAACTGCTATTTGTCTGATTTAAAGGCTTATTCTGTACAGAACTTCCTGTTGTGTGGCTGATAGTGATGTTTAGAAGTCAGAGAGACTAAATCTGTTCAGATTACAGATCATCTACAGTGTGTTGTTAATTAAAATCAGCAACAGATCGCATGTAGAGCATTTTGAGAGCTACTCTGTCATAATAAAAACAACTGGAGACCGTGTACAAGCAGATATATGGGTCTGATAACATTTTATTAAATCGGAATCGGACCACAGTGTTTCTGTGACTTCCTGTTCAGCCTGAAGGCTGCTGGAATCAGCTGGAAACTGTCCGACTTGACAGCGGATTTTTGTCTCCGCCCCCGGCTGCTCCCGCCTGCTCTCGTCCATTTTAATGGCGAGGCGCAGTTCATCTCGACTGAGCCTGTTGGCTTGCTCAAGAACTAAACCATTGGTCTTTAGATTACAGGACAGCTACTATGTGCACTGTGGCCACCCTGACAGCCATATCTCTGTTTATGTTACATACTGTATGTGTGCTGCTGCCTGGGAACGAGTCGCAGGTCTTTTTTTTTTTTTTTTTAACTCTGTTTCAACTTTCTGGGAATTATAAGCATTCATAGTACAGCTTATAATAAAGCCTTACTTTAAACTGCCAGGCAGACACACCCATTCATAACTCATCACACTGCTTTTTCATTCATAAAAAAAAAAAACATCCCTGCTTTTGCTTACCACCACATTAATGTCTTTTTATTCCTCTGCGATGCATGCTAACCCAAAACCACCATGTCAAGAGTTTCTCTCCCTCGTCATGATTTAACATGATCTATCAGCCGCCCGGCGACCCAAACATAGTTGTGCTTATAATGTCAGGTTAACCACTGAGTTGCTAGCATAGCTGTCGGAACCCAAGAGCCCCATCCTGCTTTGTTATTGCACTGCATAATTGGATTTTGAGAGCAGACAACCCGAGTCAAGTTCAAGTGAAATGTGCAAATGCCTCCAGTGAAAATGACTTGTTTTGGAGCGAAGATGATTAAGTGACCCCTGACAGCCAAAAGTATTTGAAAGTGGGGAAGAGGAAGGATAGCGGGATGAAAGGAATGATGTGGGATGACAGGATAGTGGTGATATGTCTCTTAGTGGACAGTTCCATTAGTATCCACTTCATACTTAGCTAAGCAGGAAATGGAAGACACTGAACCGTGTGCTCTTTTTATAAAACCCCTTTTTTGTAAAAAAAAAAAAAAAATGTAACCTGTTAGTGCCCTAAAGCATCACTAGCATCAGTCACACTCAGCAGAATAGAACTACTGATCTTAACATTGTTTGTGCCTTGCTCTGATCATCAAAGTAGTAAACGTTTAGGGCAAGCATAGACAAATAGTTATCACACTGATATCTGTAGTTTTGCTGAATGTTTCATTAAATGTTAAGATGTATAAAACTTTTACCTTTGTGTACAACAACAAAAAATCTACACTGCGACAATAATGTGAACAATTTCAAAGCTACATGCTACAAAGTCGCGTGTCTTGTGTTGCTATGGCAATACACTGAAGTGGCACAAATACGCCGATGACAGACAGGCCTAACCTTCCCCATTTATTTCAATGAGGTCACAAAGAAATGTCAAAAAAGTAGAACTTGGCTCAACTTTTGCTGCATGGCAAAGCAGTGTCATCCTGCAAGGCATAAATTCTACTTTTTACTTGGCAATTGTTGCTACAGGGGATAAAATTGTTGTCATTGTGATGACGTTCCAGAATTGTAAAAACCATCCTCATAGGAAAACAAACGGATGTGCAGTGTTGGGGCGTCTAATAAGCCTCCAAACTCAATTAGCAATTTCCTAAACCAGGACAACATTCCCCTACGAATAAAGACCCTTGCATGTTTTTAGAGCAGAATGTTTTTGGTCTGAACACCCAGTAAAGGCGACAGAAGAATCTCACATTAAACAATATGATCGAGCCAGATGAGCAGCCAACGACCAGAACCAAAAACAATACAAAGCAGCTTCACCAGCCTCCCCTTATCTATTAAACTACACGAGGAATTGAACTCCTAACCCTGGCAGCCTTACTTTAGCCATTGATCTGAACGCTACCTCCCATAATCTTACTGTGGGGGCACATGAACCTTCCAGAAAGCAAGATTTCTGGAAAAAAAGCTCTGGTGGTTTGCCTCGAAGGCTTCCCACGTCATCACGCTGGAAGCAGAATCCAACTAAATCAGTCTGTTTGGAAGACGTCGTGTTTAGTTACCTGCGGTTTTTCTGCACTGCATTCTTCAGAGACGGGTGGGCATTTTGGAGGCTGGCCCTCAACAGTGAAACACGTTGTAAATATTGTCAGGGCAGACCGAGGTGGGCAGATGGTGAAAGGTTTTGTTTCAGCACTGACTTGAGTGGTTTTCCACAGAAGAAAGAAGACTTGTGGGATCCAGTTTCTCCTCCCTTGTGGTTCTTCTCTCCACAAACATTACAGCAGTGGTTGAAAGGCCGTGAGACAGACGTTTTTCTGGGTCCAAAAAGTGGACAGATTCCTTCTCTGTGGGCTTGTGGTAAAGTAAATAAGTGAACATCTAGGATCAGCATCACTGAGACCATCATCTACACCCCAACCAAAACCAATGTTGAAAAAAAACCAGCTGTTGCAGTAAGGTATGAGTTAAAATATGAATGGGTACCACCCTGTAGCTGAGAACACGGGTTCTACCACAGTGGCAGGAAGCATCTGTCCTGCTGAATGCAAGACACTGACTCGTCACTAGGGTTGGGTATCAGTTAGGTTTTATCCAATACCGGTGCCTACTCTGTATTTTTTAAACGGTTCCAGTGCTTAAACGGTTCTCCAACCGGTACTAAAAATGAAATGAATGGCAACGGTGTTTGCTAGCTTACTTGATATGCAAGATTTGTGGTTGGCATTAAATTACTAGACTTACCCGAAGAGGAACGGCTGCTGTCATCATCATCATCATCTGTGATGTCCACCACCACACTGGCAGGGCTGGGACACTCTTCAATTTGTCCGGTGAGGCCGACACTGGCTGCTGCTCTTGAAGTGCTTGGCCTTGCGTCACGTAGGTTATCAAACACGGTGCGTTGTTTGGCTTAAAATAAACTCCATGTGTTGCCAGATGTTTCTTCAAATTTGACGTGTGACCTCCCTTGCATGACATGGGTTTAAGGCATCTGTGGACCTTGGAGTGTTTTGCCTTCGGCATCTTCATTGATCCTCTCACTATCAGTTGTGATCAACAAGTGTTCTGAGTAGTGGCACTGACGTCACGCAAGTTGATGCCAGAACACCAGGGGGCGGTTTAAAAAAAAAAAGTCAGGCACCGAAATCTTCGTTCTTATTTGGTCTCGTTACTACCGTTTACGTCGGATCTCTGATGTCCCCATGGAGTCACATTTGTGTTGGTGATTAGCATTACAGTTATACTCTATGTAGGGCTGCGCAATATGGAGATAATCAAATATCACAATATTCTTTACCAAATACCTCGATTTTGATATTGCGACGATATCGTAGGGTTGACACTTTGTTTATTGAACAACCGTATACATAAACATATTCCAGTTGTTTAAATATTTATTTTATGTTTTAAATCCAGTTGCCTCTTTTTGTCCTGTCCATCTCCTTACACTGAGTTGCATGTTACCTACAACATTACTTATACAAACACTTCTTACTCATAACCTTGTAGAACATATTTCCCCACAACTGCATCAGTTTATTCTTTTTACACCAAACAAAACAAAGAAACAACATACACCAAAAGTAGCCATATAAAAGCCATATCATTGACATTAACAGCCACAGCAACCCCGCATCAAATACATAGAGGAAGACAATTGGTGCTTTAACAACATGTTCTTCACACAATGAGATTTTAAGTGGGTTAGGTAAATAATAAAACAGCTAGAACAGTCTGGTTCAGAAAATTACATCACTTTACTCTAATGCAGCCTCTAATCACATCATATTACGATATCCAAAATCTAAGACGATATCTAGTCTCATATCACAATATCAATATAGTATCGATATATTGCCCAACCCTCTATCTGGACTTTGGAGAGGGAAATCGTCCAACATAATTTTAATGGGTTGTTTGAAAAAAAAAAAAGAACATTGCTGTGTTAGATGAGCAATTAATTATCTGTTATAAGTCATTAAGTAGTACACTGTATTGTAGCTTGTCATATCTTCACAACTTCTTTTCAAAACTGTAACTGGATTTTCTGAAGTTTGTATCCAACATACTTGGTTAGTTAGTTAACATAGTAGTAGTTAACATAGTTGGTTGTCGTATTATTCACCATCAGCTTTACTGTTGTCAATGTAGCAGTGTATCTTTTGTTCTCTTTTTAGGTGTTCAGATCTTCTTCATCTGGCTGTTCTTCACCCCAGGAAGTTGTCAGTCTTCTCTGTTTCAGGTAACACACATGCACACAAACGTAAAGGTAAACCTCTAAATGCTTCCTCTCTTGTGTTCTCTGCATCTCATCCCACTTTGAATGAGCATTGACAATTTTTTATTATTATTATTATTATTATTATTATTATTCATGTTTAGTGAGAACAACTTTCACCTTCAAAAACAGCATACAGATTAGATTGATTTCTGATCTGTGTGTATGTGCACGCAGGAACTGCAGGGAACGTGGAGCACGGTGACCAGTACCAGCTAAAGTTGGTTTATGAACACAATCTGCAGAGAACAGCCTGCAACATGACCTACGGCACCTTCGGAGGGGTCACAGGTATGACTTTCTGACAGCAGTGGTATTAAGTCACACACACACACACACACACACACACACACACACACACACACACACACACACACACACAACCTTACAGATTCACCCATACAACGGACCACACACGTGTTGAAACGTCACTGAAATATATGTCCACATATAGACAAACATGTCTCTCCTCTCCTCTCCTCTCCTCTCCTCTCCTCTCCTCTCCTCTCCTCTCCTCTCCTCTCCTCTCGTCTCGTCTCCGTCTCGTCTCATGTCCTGTCCTGTCCCTCTCCTCTCCTCTCCCTCTCCTCTCCTCTCCTCTCCTCTCCTCTCCTCTCCTCTCCTCTCCTCTCCTCTCCTCTCGTCTTGTCTCGTCTCATGTCCTGTCCTCTCCTCTCCTCTCCTGTCCTGTCATCCCCACTCCTCATGCTCCTCCCTGTTGTCAGCACTAGATGGCAGTGCAGACCTTGTATTTACAGTTCCTAAAATAAATGAATGGGATCCTGTATTGCCTCTTGCAGGGAAATTCCCTTTTAACCACCTCTCAAGACGGGTTCAGAGTACAGCTGCAGAACAGCACCCCTGGATCTGGCAGAGATTTATTGTCTACCTCAGCTACCAGCTAAGGTAGACAATGCTGCTAAATCACAGAACTTGGTGCAAGCAAAACCCACATTGAGATATTTCAAACACAAATTCAAACTTTAGGTTTTAATAAACCAGGTTGCTCCCTTGGACATGAATTATTTCCTTTTTGCTGTAATAACCAGACCAAAAAGCAGCATCATACTAAAAAGATTAGTACCTGACAAAGTAAAAATTCAGTAAAGTAGAAGTTCGGGACCTAATGGTAAAAATGCTGTAAAAGCGACAAATTACCGATTGAATTTCAGTTGCCAAATTTAAAATTTTCACTCTGCATGTAATTAATTGATGTTGCATTGATGTTGACTTTGATTTTCATTCACTATCATCACTTAACTGCACTGCTGCTGCCAATTGCAGACCCTCTTCATGGTTTAACTCAACTAAATATCATGAAACACAACGCTATACCCTTTCCTGCTTCCTGTCCTACAAACTTCTTATAAGCATGTTCTTGTGATGATGTGTGTGTGTGTGTGTGTGTGTGTGTGTGTGTGTGTGTGTGTGTGTGTGTGTGTGTGTGTGTGTGTGTGTGTGTGTGTGTGTGTGTGTGTGTGTGTGTGTGTGTGTGTGTCTGCTCTTACACGTGAGTGTGTAGGTCTATAATAGCAGCCATTTAGCAGTGCTGTAGGCGCTGTAATAGCAGCTCTGTACTAATACTTCTCTAATAGCTGGGCTGCCTTTGGGGTTTGGGTCATATTCAGGCCACACACACACACACTCTGAGCCTGGACTGGCCTTTTTAAGCTTTGGTCAGACGCATATAGATATACAATACACACATAATCACACACAGAGACACATGTACACTACAAAATAAATTGGCACACAAGTGTGCTTGGACACACATCCACATGTACCCACACACTCTCTCTGTCTCACACACGCACTCTCTCTCACTCACACACACACAGACGGAGGCGAGGCTCTGCCCACTGCAGTGTGCGGCCAGCCTCTGTGCTTTGTTGGCTGCTCTGTGTGCTTGTTCAACATGTCTTATTAATGATACTAATACTGGCCCGTTTCCTCCACTGTGTCTGAGCGGCGTCGCTCTTATACAGGGCTCTTTGACACATAATACCTGGGCGTGTGAAATTACACGTGCACAGTTACTATTATGGCACGGTCTGGCTCTCATTTTCATAGCCCTTTTCTTATTATTGATGATACAGCGCTGTGTCAGGCTGTCTGAGTGGGTGGTGTTTTGACCCTAGCGCTGAAGGGTGTTTGTCTGGGAGGAATGTCCACTCCTCGGGTATCCAGCTGTTTTTGGAGTCCTGACAAAACAAAGCATGTTTTTATTAAATAAAAACATGCCAGAGTCACGAAATATGTTGTCATTTTGGACAAATTGCTGTTTATGGCAGCCTAAATCGGCTCCAAGTAAAGTTGCTTTTAGCAATTAAAGTATGTACTTGTTTTACCCCCGTCTAAAATAAGAAGAATCTAAACCAGAGGACGATAAGAAGAAGCAAAGATCCGAATCATAATACGCAACCCTAGTGCTTAGAGACTTTGTCAACGCTACAATTGCCTGGAGCTTGTATACTTCCAGAGATTTTCCACATTAAGGACAAAGCACTTATTACTGGCCATCATGGACTTAAGACAATGCATTTGTTCTCCAAGAAACACTCTATCTGTGTTTCAAATAGGTTTTCCTTTTTTTTAACAAAAGTAGCTGGTGCAGTAGACAAGACACACACACACACACACACACACACACACACACACACACACACACACACACACACACACACGCGCACACACTAACCAAGAATGTAAATCCACACATATGCAGACATACATGCTCATGATCCTGCAACATTTGCTGTTGGTTCATTTTCAGTATTAAGGACACTTCAGGGCGTGTCTGCAGTGTGAGAGACCTTGTCTTTCAGCATGTTAACGGCCACCCTAAACTCGACTCATCACACACACGCACACACACACACACACACACACACACACACACACACACACACACACACACACACACACACACACACACACACACACACACAAACACGTGTTTACACAGAATAGGTGTGTAAGTTTTTCTGTCTAAATTCGCGCGTGTGTGTGTGTGTGTGTTGGGCTGTAGGTGGCTGTCTCCCTGACCTCTAGTTGATGGCAGTGTGAGTTTTAATAGCGCGTTGAGGCCTAATTATAGTTCTCTGGTCACACAGCCACACTGCTTTATGACCGTGTGTATTGCTGTGTGTTTGTGTGTATTAGGGCTTAGTATGTCCTACAGCAGGCCTTTCCTAACAAACACACACTCTCGTACACATTCATAGCCAGAGCCAGGTGCATGGAGGTGTTAATGGAGATATCAGATTCAGCCAGAGGGAGAAACACACCTCATAGCACAACACGACATCACGGCTGAAATGAAACAGAAGCCATGAATGTCTTCCAGGATCATTGGTCAGAGCCGTCATAAAACAC
Source organism: Perca schrenkii (assembly GCA_025617405.1). NCBI lineage: Eukaryota > Metazoa > Chordata > Actinopteri > Perciformes > Percidae > Perca > Perca schrenkii. The sequence continues at coordinate 33,284,005 of CM046792.1, forward strand.
AATATGTAACCCACAAAAATGCAAGGCTTTTTAGCGAACGGTGATTCCGAAAAGAAACTCAGAAAAAAAGTAAAGCCAAGTGTTGGGCGTGCTGGTCTTACAGGGAGGTGTGTTCAGGTGAATTCTTGGCGTTTTGCTATCTTGAGGCAGTGGAGAGTGATCGTGCCATTGACCAACAAAAACCTGGTCTAAAGTCAATAACTCAGCATTTAGTAAAATGCGCGTAGGTTTACGCACAGTGCGCGCACACTATGCTTGTTACACACACACACACACACACAGGGCTGCACAGCAGCACACAAACATGCAAAAGAATACAATTAAAAATATTACAATGCTCCAAGGTTCAAACGTGCCTGGCTTTTAAAGGGAATGGGAGATGACACTCTGATTGGTTTATTGCATGTTACGCCCAAAACACACCTATGAGTTAATGAAGACACTAAGTACAACCCTTTTGAACCATGCGCCCGGCACAAGGACCCTTTTTTCCGCCGTCAAACTAGCAAAAGTGGATTTGGACACGCCATAAACACACCTGCGACATGCGATTCACGCTGTGCGCTTAGATCGTTAAAATAGGGCCCATGTACTCCAAGAAATAAATGTGCACTTTGATGTCTTTTGCACAACGAAAGTTGATTTTTCCACAGTTGGTGCAACACCTCAGCAACAACCCACATCCTACATAGAATATGTAAATTCTATATTGTACATTCTTCAACATATCATAAACACCAACTGTATGTGAGTGCTTACCAAGTGATTTTGGTCTTTATTGGATGGGAGTGACTGACGTTTCTTCCACCCCTCTCAGGTCACCACTCCCTGTGTATCCAGTCTATGGACGGGATGCTGATGTTCTTTGAGCAGGACAGCTACACCTTTGGCAGGTTCCTGCCTGGTTTCCTGCTTCCCGGCCCATTGGTCTACAACTCCAGAACAGACAGCTTCCTCACCGTTTCCTCTGCACGCCAGCTGGAGAGCTACAAGTAGGTTTTTGGTTAAAGCCTCCTTAATATTGTTTGCTTTAATGCATAATTTATGATGTTCGTCTGTAATGATCTAATGCTGGTCAGCTATACTCCCCTTCTCTGATCTTACTCAGACACTAATATAACAGGTACAAAATAACACATTACTTATCGTGTTGGAAATATATTTTAGGAACATTTCATAACCACACACACTTCTTCCCAATCCAAAACCACTCTAGTCTCGCCAAAAAACGTTAAGCCAGATCATTGTAACACACACAGTCGGTTCCCTTAAGAACTGCTTTATTTTCTAGGATATATTGAACTTGTTTGAATTATTTGTCATGCAGTGTTGCAATGAAATAATTGATGTGCTTTTGCTAAATTATTGCTAAAATGAAAATAAAGCATATCATAAATTGCTTTTAAAGTAATAAAAGAGCAAAGTAAAACATATGTATTTTAGAGATTGAGGTTGGTTAACACAAATGTCCCCAAATGAAAACACATGACTTCAAAAGTTTTAGTCTGTAAGCTGTAGCAGCTATGAAGTTATCTGAGGATACCTGGTGTTATCCACTGTCTTCAGTTTCAGCTGCTGATGGTTAGTGAGCAGTGCTGAACCATTTTAAAGGCATCTGATCTCACTGCAGATCTCGGCTGGATGGACCAAAGCGGATACACACACGCACACACAGTTTGATTGGAAAGTACCTCCCTTTAATGTGAGCACATGCACACTGCCTATTTCCCTCTGGCACAGGCACGTAGAGCTAACAGAAGTCTCACAGGCTGTGTGGGTGTATGGTATGCGTGTCTGTAGTTTTCTCTCCCAGCTGTTTGTTATCTGGATGCCCCCCACCAGTATCAAGAGATTCTCCAGACTAGTTATCACCGTGGAAACACTGACTTCACTACTCTCCCTGGACACACAGCCCTTTGATGCATATTCTGGAAATTACATATAGCAGACACGGAGTACCTTTTTAAATACGCAACAACACTGCATTACTTATAGCAATAAGCTTGTATTTACATTACAGTGTGAAGTGTATACACCCCGAACTAACATACCATCTCTGGTTTAAATGGATTCATTTAAAAGTAGCTCCTTTCTGTACCTTTTAAGTTCACTTTGGAAGAAAAAACAACGTAGTTTGAAAGTAGTCTGGCCCAGCGGATGCACATTTCTGGGATAAAGCCTGACATCCTCTCCTTTCACTATGTGAACTGCCTCCTAGTCTGAGATCTTTTTTCTAGTTGAAGAGCCAGTTATCATTATGGAGTTTCCATGTTTTTTAGGAGTTTGCTCAGACTAATACATGTAAACAATATAGCATTCATTCAGTAAGAAAGTGAAAATATCGAACAAGAATAGGCAAATTAGGTATTAATACATTTTATTTTCTTTATTTGAAAGTCCGGCCCCCGGAGTGTCTGCTCAGAAAAATTCTGGCCCTTGGAAAAATGTAGTAGATGACCCCTGGTTTAGAGAAATACAAGCCAGAGCGTTGTTTTTCCCCCTATCCCAGAATACATAGGTGGTGTGACCAGACCTATCTCCACAGCGCTGTGTCAGCAATGCAAGACTAGTCTGTAAGTGCAAACTAGTCTTGTTAATCCTTTAATAAATCCTCACTTCAGTACTTAAAACAACGTTGAAAAAAACAGAGCAGAACATTTTATGGAACAATAGCAGTGATGCACTCAGATGCAGCTAACTTTGGTGTTTAAAGTCAATGAAGTTCCTGTAGATGCTCCACAATAAAAGCCTTTATTGTGAAACAATAGTGGCAAGAAGTGAATTAGCAGCAACTTGGCAAACAGATGCAGTCCCAATACAGCTCTAGCATTAACAAATAATGTTTCAACTGAAGTGCTTTATGATTAACTTGGAACTGATGGTTTGATGGCCCCTGGACTAAATTAAATAAGTAAGAACTCAGTAGCTTAAAGCATCGTAAGAGAAAGCTTAATATAACTCTGGGTTATTTTTAGATACAATTTAGACTTAATGGAGTAAATTGTGATAATTTATTCAGCTGACACTTCTCTCTCTGCTCTGGTTTAAGGGCTGTCGTGACAGATTGAGATGCTCACGATATGTTTAATTTTCTGCTGCGGACTCGTGCATTGTATTTGAATGGCATAAAAAGGGATGGGAATCGACGAATGCTGTACATACATATATTCTCTCATTTCATCTACACTGTCTTCAGACTCGGAGATAATAAACGGTGCCTTGTTGCTAAAAAGCTGTGTAGGCCCAATTTTTTTAACACAGAAAAATCAATAAGACAATTTATAAAGAATCGGACGGATAAGCAGAATCAGTAATGACATTAGTATTAATAAAATCTTATCAATTCCCATCCCTAGGCATGAAGTCTTCAGTATTCAAGTCAACTCAAGTAAAACAAATAATTATGCAGCCCAATATCAGGGGAATTTATAATCTGTACAGCATACGACAACCTCTGTCCTTTTCAACCCTAAATATTCACCTTTCTTTGAAGTTTGCTCAAGATCATTCTAACATAGTTCTTAAAGGCCAGGTACAAGCATTCTCATTCTCTTAGCTCTTGTGGTATCTAGCCATGAAGATTCCCGTCTTAAGGGAAGTCTTGAAGAGAAACTTATTTTTATATATATATATATATATATATATATATATATATATATATATTCCATATCAGATGACGGGGTCAGGGCTTCACTGACTGTTATACATTTCATATCAGATGACTGGTCAAACTGTTCTGCCTCGCTCAGTTTATTTAGCCTGTTGGACCGTCTCCTGCCCTGATGAATGAGAGCTTGATTTGGTGTGTGTGTGTGTGTGTGTGTGTGTGTGTGTGTGTGTGTGTGTGTGTGTGTGTGTGTGTGTGTGTGTGTGTGTGTGTGTGTGTGTGTGTGTGTGTGTGTGTGTGTGTGTGTGTGTGTGTGTGTGTGTGTGTGTGTGTGTGTGCGTCAGCTTTGAGATTTTAGTTTGTGTTTACCCATGACACTGAGAGAGCATATGTAGAGTGTGTGTGTGTGCCCATGTGTGCATGCTGTGTCTATGTATATGCTTGTATGATGTATATGTTTAAGGTAAATGAGTGTGTTTGTTTGTAGAGCTTTTCAGAGAGATCCTCTTTCATATAAATGAGAACACACTGTCAGGGCCTACCAAAACTTTGTCCATGCATGTGAGAGCGCATACACCATGTTCACCACAAACACTTTTAAATGGCAAACAACAAAAAAACCCTCTCCACGTTCCCAAGAGTTTGTCTGTGCTAGTGGTCTGTGTGTGTCTGTGTCTTGTTCTCCGTCCTCATATGTTAGGCATGCAGGTGAATAATCAGATTTTTGTGGTTTTCCCATTTTTCTCGCACACACAGTGCTTTGTGTTATTTTTACCCTCTTTCATTATACTTAAATCAACATCCAACCAATTTCTGGTAGATTGAACTGAACACACACACACACACATGCATGTCCAGTTTTAATTCATTCATGCTGCCTCACATCCTATCATTAATGAGACGTTTAAGTGAAGGCTGGAATAGCAATACCAAAACAGAATGAAAGAATACAGTTATTTTATGGTGTTGTTTTAGTATTATTAGGCTGAATTTAATCCATTCACTCATGCAGGAGTGGGTCTGTCGATCCGTTGAGTGTTGCTTTAAAAGCTTAAAACCGCTGACATGTTTAATATATATTTTAGTCCATTTTCTTCCCCGGGAAATCCACGGTGTGATGAAAAGGTTTCTTTAGTGGCAGTCATCCATAACGCAGCTTGTTACTCGGCTCGCCATTTCTCATAGAAGCTCAGCCGGTACCGCTACTGTACAGAAGAGTTGAAAACTATAAATGTTGCATTGCAAAAATCAAAGTTTAAAACACTGACATTTGCTGTTTTATGCACAATTTAATGATGAATTAGTGTTACTTTTAGGGTCACATATGCTAATTTGATTTATTAGGGTATAAAACTGAGATGTTGTTTCAGGCAATGGGATGGCAGCGATATGACAATTTCTTCCTCTATACAAAACATTTAAAATTAATAAACAAAGGTAAGGAAGAAAAAGTCTTTATAAAATACCAATGCAGACCTGATAGCGCTTGGAATTTATTTTACATTTATCTTGTTTCACTCTAAAAAAATATGATGAATAATGGGGCCTTTGGGTGATTGAGTTGCCTGTGATGCATACAGAACTAAAGCTGTGTCCCAATTCCATTTTACATACTAATTCTAAACCGGTTTGAGTTAGTGCATTCACACTGAATGCATCAAAAAACACAACTATCAATATGCTAACATGCTCATAAGGCCAATGCTAACATGCTGATGTTTAGCAGGTAATTATAATTATCCTAATTTACTCTGTTAGTATGCTAACATTTGCCTATTCACACTGAACACAGAGTACAGCTGAGGCTGATTGGAATTGTATTAATTTTGCAGGTATTTGGTCTGGCAGTATTGGACATTGGACAAAAGTTTTACCTTATGATGGCCGTAGATGAAAAGTAACGAGATCGCCAAGGTTATTACAATTAATCCTGAGGGGGACATGAATGTCTGCACCAGATTCATAGCAATCCATGTAATAGTTGTTGAGCTATTTCAGTCTGAAAGTCATTGACCAACCAACAGACATTGCCTTCCCTAGAGCCGCTGCACCATATTTACCTTCATACAAACAACAAACTACAGAAACAAGGCTATTCCTATAAAGGGAAGTGTATAGTGTTGTTGTATTGTTTACTAACCAATAAGGCAAACATTTCAAAACACAGCACTTTTACTTACATTAAGTGCTTAAGGGTTAAACATAAAAAAAATCTTCAGTGAACACGTGCTGTTTTGTGGCGTCGGTTTGTCTAATTAGTTTTCTAACATCACCCAAGTATTGCTTAAACTACTAAACCAAAAAATGCCAAAGGAGAAAATTGTGTCTCCTGATATAAAGATTGCTGCCAGCTTTGATTAACTGCAACACTGTATTACTGAGTGAGAGTGGATCAATCCGTTATTTAGCGGGCTGCAGTCCAGAGTCGGGCTGGGTCAGGGTTTGGAGCTCTCCGTTCATACAGGTGTTCAAGGAGAAGGATAGATTCCCGCCAAGCCACTTTGACTGCCAGCTTCTTACTGGAAAACTCCTGATGCTGAAGATGCCAAAATCAACTGACCACAGATCAGTCTGACCACTTTATCCTCAGCCAGTTGCTAACAGCTCGCTGATTAAAACTGATAGACCGCAGTTCCGGGGAACAGCAGGTCAGCCGCTTGTTGACTGACCTGACAGAAGCTGTAAAAGAGAGAGAGGATATGAGACGCTAGCTGTGGATTTAGTTAATAATGGACATGTTATACAGTGTTTGACTTTATTTAAATGTGAATAAGTGATGTGTACTAGGATCTCTGCCCTGGCCTTACAGATGGAATTTCACTCAGGAAAATAGCTGGTGATGTTGTGGTCTTGGGCTAGTGGTAAAAGAAGCAAAATTTGTAACCAGAGAGTCACTAATTTCAGTTTTTAGACTGACTGTGAAATATCTGGAAGGAATGGTTAAATGGGAAATGCTCTCTGCATAGTGCAAAGCTTCCTTAAGCAAGGCATTTCACTTCCAGGTCTTCCCAAGCAAACCAATACAGACCTAGTGAGTCAAAATGGACGGTTTCCAAGAATATTTAATCATAGCAGAGATAAACTTTGGATTCATTAAGTTAGATGCATATGGATTTAAAACTTTTACATGTCCGAAATAGCTTGGTGTTGGTGTTAGCTTTTTTTGCAGAAACTGTTCAGAAAGCAACTTGTATATAAAACAGTGGCTGGAAAACAACAACCTACTACTACGCTGTCCAGAGATTAACTATTATGCTAAGCAGCTGTCTGTGTCTCTCTGTCTCCCAGGTATGAGACTCTGGCAGTGGCTACAGAGGCAGAGAGTCGACAGGATCCTGATCTGCCCCTCAAGACTGGAGGCAAAAGGCTGACGGTGAGTCCTTAACACAGCAGCTACCAGAGATAAACTGACAACGTGTGTACATAAGATCTAGGTCTGCCCCCTCTTAGTTGATTAGTCGACTAATCAGTCGTTTTAGTCTTAATCGACAAAGATTTCTTTAGTTGATTAGCGATCTTTTATGTATTTTTCATGCTAAATTACTTATTTCCAAGAAACGTAAGCACTAGATTTAAAGTTGCGCTTTTGCGTGATTCTTTGTGGAGAAACTCAGTTTTACAGATCAAATTACTGAATTGTTTGGTCTTTGTAAATTATAGAGTGTAGTCTAGACCTACTCTATCTGTAAAGTGTCCTGAGATAACTCTTGTTATGATTTGATACTATAAATAAAATTGAATTGAATTGAAATCGTTAGTCGACTAATAATTTCTTTAATCGAGGACAGTCCATGAAAGATTCTGTTGGTTTTTGACATTAATGCAGCTTTAACCTGAAATCTTTGGAATTTAGTTTTCCCCAGTCAAATTTAAACAATAGAGGAATCCATGTTTTGGACATTTGTATCCTTTGTGACCTGGTTAGGTTAGGTTCCTAAAACCATGCTTAACAACACTAGCACAAACCAATATGTTGTTAGTTTCAGCATGTTAAAGGTCTGACAAACATTAATGTGCGTAACATACATAACATAACTGTGTTATTGGTTGTATATGGGTAAGGTACAGTTAGTTGACAGCTTGTTCAAATTCAAATGCATTGGTATTCATCTTATATACAAGTTGTAGTATATACAGTTGAATGATATGTTCCAGGCAAGCACCCGAGAGGCCTACTGTAAAGTGCAAGTTTAACTTCACATACTATAACAGATATTTAAATAATACAATAACTAAGACCTGCAAACAGCAGTTAGATTTAACGGTAAGATTAAAATCTTCTGCTATATTGTATAAACAATCGGCAGCGAAACGGTAGAATGAAGAATGTAAAAGAAAGTTACGTACAAATGAAAGGCACCAGTACATTTACCCATAACCTTGAATCATATTGATCTTTATAATTGGTATGAATGTATTGAAAATTAGGAAAAATTTCCACACCTTTTTAGTACTCTTGCCATTTTCCAGAGAGCACAAACACTTTTCAAACAATTTTCCCACAAAAGCACAAGAGCCATGAATGCCAACATACACAGATCACTTGTCTTTATTCATAGAGTTTAAATGCATTTGTCCACATGTCTGCCTTTATACAATGGGAATACTAAACCAAAGAGATGGATTTCAGTGACTGCATAAACATTCTGTGAAGGGTACTCAGAGTATACATCATGCTTGTTGTTTTGAAATTGAAGAAAAGAGGTTAGCGTGCTGTAACTGTGTGTGTTCTCCTCCAGCCTGACTGGACGTTTGTCCTGGGAGAACAGGCCCTGGACCTCTGTGTGCCCTCCCTCTCCCACTACTCCTCCTTCATCTTCATTCTGGGTGAGAGGAACCTCTACTGTCTCCGGGACAGCGGCCAGATCCGCTTCATGAAGAAGCTGGAGTTCAACCCCAGCTCCTTTCTGCCCTACGCCTCAGGTAGACCACCACACTGAACCTTTTAAAATATGGCTGAAGTAGTGCAGCGAGATAAACCTTATCTATAAAGGGATATTTCACCAGTCCTCATGTTCTTCTTGTCCAACGCGCCTTATGTTTAGCTCTACTCCTGCACACCTGACCGGTTAAGGAATACAGATTGGCTGAGCAGTAGAAACCATAGACCGGGCTCTTAACTGGATGTGTAGGAATGAAGATTGAACCGAAATTTATAAAACACAGAAATAGAAAGGGAAGGGAAACACAGGTTATAGAATTTTAAAGGGGAAATGAAATCCATCTCTGTGTTTTGTTGCAAAATGAATCCTTTTGAGTCCAAATTCTTTTAGAATCTTAAAGGCAGTGATTAGTTTGGAGGCACAACGATTTAGTGTAAGCATCACTATTCAGAGAGAACGAGCTGAAAGGTCACGGGGCTTGTTCAATCATGCTCGAATAGAGTGCTAACACTTATTAGACTTTAGCATTTGGCAGCTAATCGGGAATCATCAGAGATGAATTGGAATTGAAAATAAAAAATAGGCAAGAGAACTTGCTGTTCTTGAAGGATTTGGATACATGACCTTGTTTTGCAGAGAACTGAGCACAGCCACTGCAGGGTTATAGTGTCAAATTTAGCCAATGCAGCACTGATGTTTTCAACCTGGAGTAAAGTAAAGGGCAAGCAACACACCATGCACAACACACCGGAGCACCTGCCACAGCCAAACTACTCAGCATAAGTGAACAAATACACAGAAACAAAGTATTCTGTGCAGTGGCCCAGTGCCACCCCACTGGCTGTGCAGGAAGCTGCTTTTGGCAGAACATGATGGAATTACTGGAGTAGCTCTGCTGCACGCATTAAAAAAAAAACTCAACAGACACTGTAGTACATAAACATATGGTGCAAGATGAATGGATTTCATAATAAATATATACTGTGTGTGTGTGTGTGTGTGTATATATATATATATATATATATATAGATAGATAGATAGATAGATAGATAGATAGATAGATAGATAGATAGATAGATAGATAGATAGATAGATAGATAGATAGATAGATTGAGAGGTATGATACATAATATATTGTTGCTGTCCATTGAATACCGTGCATGTCCATATTTGGTGATTTACAAAGAAACTGATGGATTCAATGCTCTTTTATGGTTTAGGCTTAAATAAAACTCCGAACACCAATAAACTCTTTAAATAAAGCTTAAAACAAGGTTGTGTTTCTCATGAAAAGTAACATTGTGCAGATACACAGTTACGGTGTCGAAACATGATAACGATCACTGACTGAGAAGCCCAAAATGTGGCCAGAAGTTTATGTCCAAACTGCAGCAAAGACGAGACAAAGCGGGAAAGAAAATGCTTTCTTAGTAACAATTTGTTTGAGATATCAAGCCAGGTAGTTTGACCTAATTTGTCATTTCAGTCACGTTCCCGTACAAACCAGTTTTGGAGGACACAGGTTCATGCAGTATCTGTTAATTTAGCCATGATGAATATGCACAGCACAACACCGCTACAGACCTGTAATGGGTTCCAGACTTGAACACCTCTCCCTGTCTTCACCTCTGATAGGAGAAGAGAGGGATTATGTATAATGTGATAATTGTGCAGCTGTAGTAACTCAGTTTCATCACATCTGGCTACTGCCTCCTATACACACAATGGATAAGATTTGATTTTGTCTGTTAGGATTATCCTACTGTACCAACAGGTCTTCAGATGGTCTCCAGTTTAGACGTCTTCTCAGAAAAAGTAGACGTGAGAACAAGCACAAACGTGCACACATACACATGCATACTAACGCATACTAACGCACAAATGTGGTTGTATTGTTGTATCTGCTTGGTCTACACCCCCATCGATAAAGGAAGGTTACCCCTATTTTCCACCGGGCGCATCTGCGCTGCGTTCCGGAGGCACCGCAAGTCTATTTTCACGCGAGCCGCGGGGCATTCGGACAGCCGGACAGGAAGTGAAACAGCGAGAGTATCCAGTCAATTTACCAAAACACCCCCGAGATAATCGCGCTCCGCTTCTGAGGCGCTCCCGTTGTGGAATGGCACGTGGCGGAGGACGGAACAAAACCGGAGTGCAGCACAGACGTGCCCAGTGGGAAAATGGGGGTTATTCTGGGTGACGCTCTAAAGGAACCTCTGTGATTAACCTAAAACCCATCTGGATCCTTACATCTTCTTATTACTTCTATTTTTGACCCTATATTCTTGTGTTTTTTACCGATCTATGTGTTTCTGAGCAACCTTTGTCATTGGATAACGGTGCTAATAACTGCAATACATCAAGTTTTATCCAAAACCAGCATCTCACACTGTCTTTATGCTCACTTGAGTTACCCTGGCATCTAGGGACTAAAACTTTAAAGTTGTTTATTTTTTGATACGGAAGAGAAGGAGGTTTATGGTATAACCCTTCTGCGGCCTGATTCTTATCACCACATGCAAAACTAATTACCCAGATATGGTTGGACCTCCAGAGTGATGCCTAAATACAGTAGAGTAAAAGTTGTGTGTCTAGCCTTTTTAAGCATGGAGCAATAAACAACCTTTTTATGAGCATTCGTTACAGCAACAAAAATGTTTCGGTCTGGTTCAGTTTACTTAACAATGTACCATAGAACTATTCTTTGGAGAGTATTACACTTGATCTGGAATAGAGAGCTGACAGACGGAAAGAGAAAATGAAAGACGGATGTGAACGAAAGCAAAACATAGATTGGAGGAAACATCCAGAAGGGGGGAATGGATGGAAATGGTCAAGAGCTGAAATGTTTTTTAAGTACTGTAATAAAGCTCTCAAAGTTCCCTTCACTATCTGGTCCAGACATTTTTCAGATTATTTCAATTATTCTTGGAAATTGGCTATAAATTCAATGCATGATGTGCCAGTGAAAAACAAAAGTACCTTTTATTGGGACAGACTCCTGTCAACAATCAAAACCCACAAAAATTCCCACATGGTTGGAAGACGGCAACCCCCTGGATCAGACTGCTGCTGCACTCCTCTGTGTCCATGTTTGATCTTCGGTTTATTGTTAACAGGCTGACATTTGATGTGACACTGTGACTGACCATTCCGAAATTGTTCTTTTATAGTGCAAGAGCATTTAGTGGATCTCCACACAACCCTTACTATTGAGAGTGTCGTGCAGAAGAGGATAGACAACAGTGATCTCCTGAGTGTTTCCTTACGCTTTCCTTCTGGCCTCCAGCCTCACAGCTGCCTCTGCTGGACCACTGCCCTCACTCTCCCGGTCTACCTCCCCCTGACTGTCTATTTCTTTCTCTGTCAGATTACTTTATTGGCTCGAATGCTAGCCAGAAACACTGTAGTTCAGCTCTCGCATTGATTCAATTCACAATGATATGCCACATCTCTTGGTTTGGATAAGATTATCTGATCCCTACTTCCCTACTTCCTACTACTACCTGTGGGATATTTGAGAGTGAAGGCTAAACAGCTCTCTCCAACACCATGAGCAAAACACTAATTAAGGAAATATCTTTGTAAGAATGGTTTGCATCCCTCAAGTAGGGGTTTTCCTTAAATTTGTCACTTATCTGTACGTAACCGTTTATAATTATTATGTAAAATTCTAACAAAAAAAGAACATTAGGTAAACCTTTCTAAAAGACTAGGATGAAATATTTTATACTCCTATTGTTTTATAAGATTATTATTAGGCATTAATTTGCCTTTATTGGACAGCATGTAGTAGAGAGGCACAAAGGGAACATTGTGAGAGGGAATACAAAAAATCACTGTACAAGTTATTTATACTGCACCTTCAATACAGGGGGTGTAGCTCAAAGTGCTTTACAATACGGCAGAGAAATGAAAATAAATAAAGTGCAAATACTGCACTATAATACCAAGAAATCAAATGAATAACAAACAACGAATGCAGATAATTGCATGCTAAGAACAATAGTATGTGTAAAAGATAAAATTAAAGAGAGAACAGTTGTTATTTTGTGTTACCATTGGTATTTAAAAAAAACTGCAGCACAGGTTCGTAGAAACCGTGAAAAATTCTAAAATGACAAAAGAAAAAGAGTAATGTAGGCCGATCCCAAACCATTAAGACTCTTGTGAACGAGTAAAATAACTTTGAAATCAATCCTCCCAGTGCAGGGTAGCTCCACTGACATCCATCAACTGTCCCTGGCTGCAGTCGAACCAGGGATGTTGCGGTTAGATGGTATGCGTCTTAGACAGCTTTTCTCCTTCAAGGAATGATAACAGACCCATTGGGGAGAGGAGAGAAGGAAGAGAGTGATGAGGAAAAGGCAGAAAGACAGGAGAGGTTGAAAGGAAGAGTGAAACTTTGGGCAGATGGTCGACAATAAAAAAGAGGATTAAGGGGATGGGTAGAAAAGGCAGACAGAAATAGAGAGGAAGTGCAGATACGTGAGGGAACAAGTGAGCTGGAGATGGAAGAGTAACAGAGGAAAGGACAGTTAAAAAGGGAGCTGATGTTTGGCTTGGAGATGACGGCAGAACGTACATTGGACCTTTCTAATTAGGTTGTAATTATAATGCTGATGCTGCGATAGAAGGTGTGTGTTTTGCTTTGATGTGGCACCAGCACACACTGTGTCATGTTGACCCCTGTGCTGTACCACCCTGCTGACCACTGTTAC
>CM046792.1:33302215-33417215 GCA_025617405.1 Perca schrenkii
GGCGGCATGAACGGATATCTCAAAACAAAACTAGCTTTTTGTTATTTGGGTGAACCAAACCTTTATTAATCAAGACTGTAAATAGATGAAAGAGAAGTACTGAATGCATTTTTAAGTAAAATCTTGCATGGCTTTATGCAGATGGTTTTGTGCAAGATCTAAAGTTATCAATCACTTTTGTTCTTTCCCAGCATTTCTCCGTCACTCACTCTGTCAATCACACATACGCACACCCATGCATCCAACACACACATTTAGTCCGCTCCTTTCCTTCATCACGTCCTCCTTCACAGTCCGAAAACAGATGTACACACAGGGAGTGACTGAGTAAGTGAGAGGTGTGTGTTTGTCGGCGTGTATTTGTTCAGCCCTTATCAGCACTTTTACACTGTGTGTTCTGTCGTCTGGCTGTTGGGGAGACTGGGTCACCTCGACCACATGGCGGTAACTTTGATCCGAGTCACCCAGACACTGCGTAAACACAACCTCCCAACCCACAAACACTGATATCTGCGGTCGGCTCATTAAAAGAACATCACCCATCCTGTAACACAGCACTTGCCATTCGCTTTGAGCTGTTACACAAGTCTGAACGCCCTCTCTTCTCTCCGTTTGACTCTTTCCACCTTTTGTGTGCATGTAGACTTGCAAGCGTAAATTTACAGAGTGTGTAATGTAAACCAGTTGGGGAAGGCTTTTATCAGAGGCTCCTTACAGTACCATGACAACACACATTTTTAAAATGTTTGGCCTCATGGGGAGTTAAACCTCTAAGGCCGTGTACGCATACACTCAGGCGGACGTCAGGCAGGCATGTCAAAATGAAAGTTTTCCCATTCTTTTTAAATGGGAGTAGTGCGTTTAGGCTGAAAATAACCGCAGTGGCCATTGGCGAAAAGTTGAGATGGATTACATTTTTGGTGAAATGCAACCCAACGTCATCCTACACGTGGCCAATCATATAACCTGCAATCAGACTTGTTAAACTTGTCAGACAGTCCGTTTTTAGTCGGGGTGAGAGTCCTGTATAGGAAACGTAAACATTACTACCTCTATCGCTGCCACTAGAAACTTTTGAAAAGCTATGATGATACAAAATGGAACATCAGCACTTAACTGGCCAGGAGTTTGTTTAACAGCTGACTGTGTCCTCCAACAAGCTCCAGCACAAAGCGCACCCTCGTCTCTTTTCTCTCTCTCTGTCCCCGTGAAATGAAGCTATCTGTAAGTGCGTTCCGAAATGTTGAGATTTGTAAACGGTCTGACGGAAAAACAATAATTGTGAAAGGTAAAGTCTAATCATGCTACATTGGCGTGTTAAAGATCACAACATTATCATTATTATAAGTACAACTCCCACCGCTGCACAACCCTGCGGAAAATCACCGGACCGCTTCTTCTGGTCTGAATGGGCCCTAACCCTGACGGTGTTGGTCACTTGCTCTGCCTTTTGGTGTACAAGTGAAGGGGGACTCTTAACGCTGGCTGCATTACATCACGCCTCCAGTTTGTTTTCTGTGGTCTGAACCAAGAGTGGAAACGTTTCATTTGTTGCATTTCTTTGCTTTAAGTTGCCAAATTATAAGCAAACTTTGACGAAAGGCCAAGTAACTCAAGCAGCTTCATTATTATGCAGAGTTTCTGTAACCTATCCTGTCAGGTTACACACTTTTCTAAAGATCCAGTCCTTTGAACTTTCTGTTCAAACTTGCACTTCTTGTCTCTCTCTTCTGTGGTTTCCAGCTATGAATACATTACTAAGAAGTTGAGTGTGAGCATGAGTCCAAACTTTTGTTGTTGTAGTTTTGTTGTGCTCGGCTTTCCAAGCTGCCAGATGTTGACATTTGTCTCCATGTTACCCAGAATTCATTGCTTTTTTTTCGCCTTTTCTTGGTAGTTATTTTTCTGGACTGAAGTGCATGTCCACCAGATTTCAAATGTCTTTGTTGTTAATCAGCAAAACAAACTAAGGGTGTTTTCGAACTTGGAGACTTAATGTATAAACGTTTCCGTCAGGCTCTGGAGCAGTCCAGGAAATTCGGACTCCTAAAAACAGTGGTTCACCAGCAGTTATTTCATCTTCATAGTGTACAGTAAATGAGATCTTAAGACATTGTCATATCGTCTCATGCTATAAATGTGCCTCCTTTTGAAGGTGTTGCTGCATTAGGAGAAGCCAATACCAGTGCAGTTATGACAGTAATGCAGTAATGACCCAATGCTGGATTGTGAATTTATGATTTCAAGATGTGAGCAGCATTCTCATGCGGTTGGAACACCATCTAGCCCTGAGCCCTGAATCAGACTGACCACTACTCTCCCATGATTCATTATGCGTCCATGCAGAAATGTAATGCATTTTACCACAGTGCATTCTCATCTGTACATATACTGTACGTGACTTCTGCAGCTGTTAATTCGAACATGGTGCGCTCTTTGCACAACACGCAATATATTACCAGTAAATTCTTTTGTCAGTCTCCTCCATTTATATTGATTGCATATTTTATTTTTTTGACTTGCATTTCATGTTTTGGCATATCTTACAATGCACATGCTTTACATGTATTCCTTCTTTACTTCAATATATCCATGTCCATGTTCAATATTTTCATTATAGTGTAATATTGTTTGGCATACATTTTTATCAAACATGTTATAGTGTTGGAATTGTAGCTTCAAAACCCTCTTTTAAATGTTTTTATTAATATTCTGGAGAAAGCCAATTTTACCATATGTATCTGGGTTTTTACATGATGGCACGTGCAGTCTTGAAACAGGGAAAGTACAGTCTTATAAAACAATTCCAGCCAGAGTCCAGCTACAACTGGAACACAAAGTAGCCTCCATAAATCTAAATAAGTTGGGTTCCACCACTGAACATTTTTAGCCTCGTGAGACCATCCTGATCTCGCGAGCTCCAGTTTTCCACTCGCAGATCAGTCTGGCATCTTGAGGCAGAGAAAATTTGGAGCCGTTAGCCACACGACCGGGCCAATCAGCGTTGGTTTTGAGGCGGGTTAGGTGGTGATAGACAGATGGTTTATCCAATCAGCTTACCAGTATTTTCAGACAGCGGTCCGGGAACCTGAAAGGGTGCCTTTTATTCCTAAATTCTCATTACACAAACGGCAAATATCCTTTATCGACATGTTGCTTGCTTGCTGAGCTAACGAGCTATGCTTTGCCTGCAGCAACCGGGTGCGGGCTTGTGGTTGTATTTTCATACGCTTCGTGGATGTGATTGGTTGATTTGGCCCGTCTATCACCAACATAGGTGATAGACAGATGCTTCATCCAATCAGCTAACCAGTTTTTTCACCCCTTTCCAAAAGTTCTCCAACGGAAAGTTCCCAGATGGATATGCCGAGCAAATGCGAAGCGATCCATCTGGCGGAGTCAGGTTAGAACATTTTACCATTTACCACCAAAATTCAGATATGTCGGAGCTAAAGGAAGAAATTAATTACTAACTTTTGAGGTTCTGGAAATTTTTTTTGTCATAGCTGATCAATACTAAAACTTGCAAGAATGTATGTTTTAAGATTGATTATCACTATGCTTTTCATCCCATTAACAAATGGCTATAGTGCGTGGAGGTAATAAATCTGAACCTCTGATCATGTAACATCAACTGGAAACTGGAAAAAGCAAAAAACAAAATGGGATTGGGTAGTAATTTGCATGAACAGTGATAGCTTCCATGTCTGAACAGACAATGAAAAGCATGCCAACAAAAACTCAAACTAAATCAATAGTAAATTCACTGAAGAAGATGCCAACTAAGGATTGTAAAAAAAAGCTTTTTGGGTTCTGTAGAGTTTTTCTTCCTGGCAGCAGCTCTCAACGTTTCACTGTTTATATGGAAGATCAGAGGCCGTGACTCACTGCGCCGTCACGTTTACACTACTAAAGAGACGCTTTGTTTACATGAGTTTAGGAAGCGGTCAAACGGGTCACATTCAGAAGCTTCTCTCAGACACACACACACACACACACACACACACAGACATATATATACGTATATAAGTCGTATAAATACTTAAACATACATTTCCATGGGCACATATGCACATAAACTCATGCTTCTGTCACCCCAATGTACTGTTTAAATATAGACATGCACACACTTGAAGTGAAGAGTGTGTGTGTGTGTGTGTGTGTGTGTGTGTGTATATGTGTGTGTGTCAGCTCTCTACTGCGAAACACGAGAGCCACTGAAAACACACACACACACACACACACACACACACACACACACACAGTCTTTCTTTTTTCCCTCTTTCTCCGTTCTCTTCTCCTCCTAGCCTCCCTAAGTGATCCCTTACTGGCCTGCTTTGGCCTAGAATGGCCTGGCTCAACCGTGAGGCAGCAGGACCACCGTGGCTGACCCTTAGCAATCAGATTTGGCACCGAACCGAGGGTTTCACATCTGTTACACTCTGGGAAAATTAGGAAAAAATAAATGAATGGAGGCTCGGTGCGTTTTAATGAATGCTGCGACTTGGCTCAGACGAGCTGGATCTCAGTCACACAGTAAGAGTTTACTCTGTGATGTAGTCCAGAAATTCACACCCCGCTTTATGGATTACAGGGGAAGGGGCTCAGATGTAGATGGATTACTGCCTGGTGTAAACTGTATGCAAGTACAGTGCCTACGTGCACCAATAAAAAATACAAAACACCAAATTACTTCCATTACCAAGACACGTTTAATTAATTTATAATGTCACTGTTTAGGTGCAAAAAGCCAGCTCAGTTCCAGAGGAATTGACAACCACATCTCTGATTAGTAGAGACTAAATGAAAGCCAGGGTGTGAAATAAGCATATGTAGCTACGTAAATAAATCTCATTTGTGTTTGCTAGAGAACATATTTAGTGCAGATAACGTATTAAAACTTTATGAAACAAAGACTGCTGTAACCTCATAAATATGCAAACTGTAATCTCTTTGCAAGCCTTCTAGTATTTAGTTCTGGTATTTATGTACATTACAAACCCCTCGCTCGTCCTTAGCTCCTGTTTCTCCTTCAGCCTTTCTTTCATTTGATGACTCATTGAACCTTTTTCTTTTCTTTTTTTTCTTTGCATAATATAAACATAGCCAAAGAAAACGAGCAGATGCAAGTAGCCGTGACAAAACAATGGGTGTTTATGGGAAAATGTGGCTGCAATTTAGAGAAACACAACTGTAGCAACACTAATAACAACATCACTGCTGGTGTGACACCTCCCCTGTCTGTTTCTCATCATCACTTCCTCGGTCTCTCTCACCTGCTCATCTTCTCCTTCCTGCTTTGCAACGCACTGATGTATCTTCACACACACTTGTACATATGTAAACACACATAAAACGTCATGTGCAAAAATATGCACATAACTCTTACAAGATTCATCTCCCTTGGAACAGTATATGTTTTTGTCCTTCGTCTACAGCTGCTGTGTGTGTGTGTGTGTGTGCTGCTGTCCCATGTGTCTTTGATTCTCTGGCGCAGTGTGCGTCCACACTCGTGTGTGCTTGCGTGTGCACGCGTGTGTCTCAACTCAAGTTTTTTTCCAAAGCATTTTGAAGTGGTTTGTCGCAAAGTGCTTTACAGAAAAACACGGGACTATAAAAGTGGTGATGTGTTTGTGTGTGCACGTGCTGTTCAGTGTTGGTCGGTGGGGGGGGGGTTGTGTTAGGAAGAGGAGGGGAGGTAGCGCCTTCTGACTTTTATTGTTATTCCAGTTTTTATTCGTCTCAGATGGCGACTCAATCCCCTGTTCACCACACACTGCCTTCTTTGTTCTCTCTCTCCCTTTCCCACTCTCCCTCTCTGTCTCTCCGTTTTTCTGTTTTCCTCTTTTCCTCTTTCCATCTTTTCTCTGCTTCCTCTCTTCTATTTGTCATGCTGTCCCCCGATTTCTTTATTTCTTCGGTCTCCCCTTTCCCGCTGCCTTCTTCTCTTTCCGCCTTTCTTTTCCTCCTGCACATCTCCTCTCCTCATCTTCCTCCCCTCTTTTTTTACCTCCCATCCTTTCCTTCTCTCTGTATTGTTCTGCAGCACTCCTCCTCTTCTTCATCACACACATGCACACGCTCCTCCACACTTATCAAGCACACTGCATCGTTTTCATACAGATGGCTAACACTGGCATCTTTCACTTTGCAAGTTTGGTGTCAAGCATCAAAACGTTGATGAGATAAAGTTTTTTAGTTATATAGTTTTTTTTTCCAATCAGCTTTAACTTTCACTGTCACGTACAGTGACAGTGCATATAAATGCTGAGTCACATCTCCGAAACGAATGAGTCCTTGTGTAGCTGCCTGTGGAAATCCAGTACAAAATCTAATGGTTGTTTTGAATTCAGAAGTGAATCTGGAAAATAAAAACCCCACACGTCGGGCATGTTATCTCTGAGTGAAGATCAGGTTAGTTGTGTTTGAGGTCAGACCCACAACAGCGATCCGACCTGATCCTGACCGCTACAGGTCAAAGGTCAGTGTTTAACACCGCACCGATGGTCAACTCAGATTGCCTTGTTTGCCTCTGGATGTCACCACACACACACACACACACACACACTCACACACGGATGAAGCAGTAGCAGACCAGGAATGCCTCAGGAGAATTTACCTTCCAGATTTGTTTTTCACTCACTGTTTTGCTTTTTATATTATTTGCACATGGCAAAGAAAGGTCTCTCACACACACACACACACACACACACACACACACACACACACACACACACACACACACACACACACACACACACACACACGCCCCTGTGTCAACTTCTTGTGCGGTATAGAGCCCCATCTCCACCCCTCTTGACATTTAACCTCTTCCAAACAGTCAATACTCACTTTAACCCATGCTGTCAAGTACTATAACCTGAGGACAGCTCCAGCCCTGCGCTGTGTTGTGTTCCTCTGTGTTCCTCAGAGTAGTTGTGCAAGTCCTCAGAAATGAAGAGAAACTAATAGAGCTGGTTAGCAATTACCACATTTTCTTTCTGCAATCCCAAAAATGAACCTTATTTTGCCATTTTCGGTTGTGTAAATCCCTAAATATTTTTTAATCCTCCAAGTACACACAGTGTACACCGGCAAGTAGGTCAACAAAGCCCGCATCTTATGAGATTTAGAGATAAGAGGAAGAGAAGGGGACCGTGATGGAGGGAAGGGGGGGCAGCAGGAGAACACTTGTAACGAGGTAGAGGAGAGGCTGATTAGAGTGATGCAGGCTTATGTAGAAAAGAAGAATAGGGCTCCCTCCTTTTCTGTAGAGGAAATAGAGGGAGGTACAGGGAGATAAGAAAGGTGTAGAAGCAATTAAAAGGTGACGGAAAGTTAGAAAAACAGAACTGGATGAGGGTGAGAAGAAAGTAGAGATGGGGAAAAAGGAGGTAGCGAAGGAGAGGTAGTAAAACGAGGACTTGACTCTCCTTCGTGGAATTTGTTTTTGTTGGCGGGGGTGTTAATGGGTTAATGTGCCTGAGAACACTGGGACCAGTCTGAATAGTCTCACCGGGTCGGACCTCCAGGTCATACAGAAGTACGCGTTACCTGAAGCTCGCAGGTTCAACGCCCACAGCAGCCCCCTGACCTGTCCAGATGTGCTTGTATATATGATGACAAGCTGAAGAGAAAAGAGACCGAGATGATAGAGAGCGAGAAAGAGAGGGAGAGAGAGCGAGAGGATGAGGGATTACTTTGTGTCTTTCTCTGGTGTTGTTTGTTGGTCTTAATGGGCCTGGGAACACTTACAGCACTTAAACCAGTCTGACCAGTCTGACCTCCAGGTCACACAGGTTAAAAGCCTTCTGCTGACAGACAGGCTGACAGGGAGGGACAAGAGAGAGCGAGGAAAAAGAAAAGAGGACGGCGAAATGAAAGGGAGGTAAAAGAAAGAGGGAGAAGCAGGAGAGGGAGAATGGAGTGAGATGGGCGGAGAAGGGAGACCAAGATGAAGAGAAGAAAGTGAGGAAACTTGAGAGGGAGGATAAGGTGGGGAGGAAAAGACGGAAGAGTAGAGGAGAGAAATGACATATTACTAGCTGATTTTGGATTAGTACAGGTCTATTGGAAATTGCAGTACAGAAATAAATCAAATTTCTGCTTTATTTTTATTTATTTTTTTATTTAGGCCTTTTATGAAACAGAGAGAAAAGAGGAGAGAGAGGGGAGAGAACTGCAGCATAGTGCGCAGGGCCGGACTTGAACCCTGGCCGCTGCGGTGAGGCCTTAATGTTACGCGTCCTACCCAGTGAGCTCAAGGGGCGCCCCGATTTCTGCTTCATTTGATGTTGTTTATAGCTTAGTAAAATGTCTTATGGTTACATATTTAATTTACAGCGCAGTTTATTATTTAATGCCCTTCGTCCAATGCATATGGCTTCATCACGTTCCGGCTCATCTGCTGATACGTTTGTGTCTGAAGCATGAAATTTACCCAAGATTGTATATAATTGGATATTTACTCGTACCTGACTTAAAATTAATTTGTAATGATGCATTTCAGGTTGTACTTGCCACATGTATAGCGTTGTTCTGTGTTTTTACTGTAAGTAGAAAAGAGAAGAAAGGAGAAAAGAGAGCGACATATATGGGGAGACAACAGTTGCCATGCAGTATAGTAATGGAACTAGTAGCAGTACAGCCCCAACAAATCTGTTTCAACATCTAAAGGAGTTGAGAAATGTCACTTCTCCCGCAGATAAACTGTTCCAGCACATAACTTCTAAAATAATGAACCATTCTTTTCGATTTGGTTATCAAAGAGTTTGGACAGATTTTGCCCTTATGTCAACATTTTGTGTGTGTTTTACAAGGATACTGAATACTCCAGAGAGAAATGGTTCCAAAGAACCACAAATTCTAAACAAACGAGATGCAGCTTGTTAATTAGTGAGCTTTAAAGGTGCTGCTAGGCATGTTTGTTAAGTTTTTGGACAGAACCAGGCTAGCTGTTTCCACCTGCTTCCAGTCTTAATGCTAAGCTTTTCAACTCCTGGCTCCAGCTTCATACTTAACATACAGAAATAAGAGTGCAATTGGTTTTCTCTTCTCACTCAGTTCTATTAAGGGATCCTTATCACAGCCAAAATTAATATTGGCAGATACTTTTTAACTCTCTGTATGGATTTCACTAAAAAAATGTCACCTTAAAAATTCCAGCATCAGTCATACTCAAGTAGTGATATTGAAGAAAAGATGACGAGATGTGAACATTAAGGGAGCACGGAAAAGGAGAGATGGATGCTAGACAGGGGAGAGGAGTGTGTGAGAAGGAGGGAGAGGAGAGAAGAATGGACAGAGAAGGTCAAGCTGTCAGGGCGTCTGACAGAGTGTGGAGAAAGTCTCTGTCTGCTTTTTATCGTTAATCTTCGGTCTGTCGGAGGGGAGGTGTCTTCCTCTCTCCTTTCATCTCCTCTCATCCATCTCGGATCCTCTTGCTCTGTCTATCTTCAACTCGAGAGGCCTCGTCTCACCCTCGGCATTCCTGGTCTGCTTCGTGTGTGTGTGTGTGTGTGTGTGTGTGTGTGTGTGTGTGTGTGGAAGGTCAGTCAGGGAATTTTTAATGAACACATCTAGAAACACAATGTTATACAGTCAGAAATAAGTATTTTCAAACACATACACACACACTGCCTCTTCACTTTAATTCACTACACATGCACGTTTTCCATTAGCACGCACACACACACACATACACACACATACTTGGGGTTCAGTCACCTGTAACAGTCCTTGCTCAGGAGCATCACGCCCCATTACACCACTACACTGCTGTGTGTGTGTGTGTGTGTGTGTGTGTGTGTGTGTGTGTGTGTGTGTGTGTGTGTGTGTGTGTGTGTGTGTGTGTGTGTGTGTGTGTGTGTGTGTGTGTGTGTGTGTGTGTGTGTGTGTGTGACTGCATGAAGCCATTAGCTGTAATATATCCTTTCCTCTCCGTCTGTATTTGATTCTTGCTTTTCCTCTCCAGCGTGTTTGCTCTCTCTCTCTCTCTCTCTCTCTTTGTTGGTTTTGGGATATTTGAAGGGAAGCTACAAGTCATCGCCCCTCTCTCATGCTACACATTATTTCAGTGTTGGGTATACACACTTGGATGCAAGTTACTGTTGTTAATCCTCTGTCCTCACCTTGCCTGGAGATGTTTAGCGTGTGTGTACATTAAGGGGTCTGGTTAGTATTGGATTTGCTGTATCCCGTCGTGTCCGCACCTTGAAAAAAATGCTGACTCTTTTAGTGTGTTTGTGTCTGTGCGCTGCACTGTTACTTATCCATCGTTCTACCTTCTCTTTCTTTAAAGAGAAACGAAAGGAAACCACTCACAGGCAAAATGACTTTAACATTTGTAATAACTCTGATTGCTTAACGGCATTCTCATGTGATTTACACTTCCAGACAGTTGAAGGACTTGCAAATGACACATTTTTAAAATAGAAGGGTTAAAATTAAAGCAGCAATATCTTTACTAGTATTGGTCAAGCTCCTAAAACATTGAATCCTACATTTCCCATAATGTCTATCTTTTATTAATTCTCCCCTGCCTTCTAAATGCCTTTCAAACCGGTATACGCTAACTTAGTTACGGTACCAGTAACAAAAATTCTTATTTTATTCAAGAATTGAAGCTAACAATTTTAAAATGTTAAATGATGTTTAATGATAAGCAGCCAAACAAGATCTTTTCCAAGAAAAAAAACAAACATAAATGCTAAATTAGATTGAAACAAGAAACAACAGTAGTACAATTTGTATTACTCTGTGCTACAGAAGACCCATTCGGAAGTATGGCAGCCTGGTGATCTTGGGTTAAGTTGCCGATCATGAGCAGAAACGTCTTTGATTTGCCCCCAGTCGGGGACCTTTGTTGCATGCCCCCCGCTCTAGGGCTGGGTGATATGGAGAAGATCCTATATCCCAATATTCTTGACCAAATGCCTCGATGTCGATATTGTGGGGATATCTCAGGGTTGACAATTGGTGCTTTATCAAAATGTTATTCACCAAATGACATTTTTGATAAATAATCATCAGAAATGGCGATATAATGACTAAGTGGGTAAATGTAAATAATAGAACAGCTAAAACAGTCTGTTAAGATCAGAAAATTACATCACTTTACTCTTATTCAGCCTTTAAAACCAGGAAAAGACATCACTTCAGTCTTATATCGATATAATATCAATATATTGCCCAGCCCTACCCCCCTCTCTTTCTCCCATCATTTCCTGTTATCTCTCTGCTGTCAGATGTACAATAAAGCATAAAATTCCCCAAACATAAAGTATTAGGGTATGACTTTTAATAGCCATAAGAGCTGTAAGAATTTCCCTATTTTGGGAATACGTGTCAAAATGACCAGTGAAAGAAGCCTTCAGTGAGAGATTGCAGTGGCAGAGACAGAAGACTTGCTGCTTTCAAGACCGAAGACTTGCTGCTTTCATTCTAATGTGAACGTTTTCTTTGCTCTCTCTCTCTCTCTCTCTCTCTCTCTTCAGGTGCTGGTTCCTCAACAGTTGTGGCATTTTCGGCTTTCCTCAACGGCCGCTACCCCGCTGCTGACCTGACTGGAGACATCACTGTGTCCTTCAGCTCACCGACAGGTAAACATTTACACACGCACGCAGACACACACACACACACACGCTGGTTTCCATGTGTGCTAGTTTAGTTCCAATCAAAACTTATTTTAACAGGATAATCATTTTGACAGATGTGTTTTCCAGAAACATTGGTGGTAATGACTTTCTGTTTAACACCGCATAAATCAATCCACTTGTTTTGCTCTAACAGTGTTGAGTGTTCACTTGTCCTTAGTTGTTTTGCTGAGAACGATGCTGACTGAGGCTCTTTGGTAGAACTGTTTTCAATCTCTCCATACGCCTGACATGGCCCTTATATGCTATATAAGTTTTTAAAATTAAACCCCTAACTTTCTGCATTAATGTAAGTTACATTATGAATTTAGTAGCCGTGTGAACTGTGCAGTGTTCTGTAACGGCGCTGAACACCAGCTGCTAAGAGAGCACTGACTTGACGTAAGGACATCTGGGCTCTTTCCAGACAAGCCCAGTTCATCCCCTTACTCCCTCCAGGCGTCTGTTTCCAGGCCCTGCAATAATTCTGGAAGATATTACTTTCCCCTTGCAAACCAACAAAACCACTCTTTATTTCAAATGTCACAGATGTTCTCTTTTTCTTTTTTTTAAACACTGATTTTAGCATTTCGTATATGTGTTTTCATGCTATTGTTTCCTTTGGATTGCATTTGCTTTGGCAGACCTGTGCTGGTGGAACAGTTTTCCCTCCCCAGGAGCACATTTAATGTGAAATGTCTGGAAATATTGGGGAAGTGCTGCTTTTTTGTTCAGCTTTATTGTGATGCTAAAAATAGCCAAAAATAAGGAGTACTTCAATGGGCCTTGGACGCCAAGCAGCGGGGGTGGAGTGTGTGTTGGGGGATGATCTCGTGTTTTGGAAGGGACCTGTTGGACTGGAGATAGATTTGGAAGAGGTTTATTAAAAGTTGGAGGAAGAAGAGGCACGCAAGGATGGGGGAAAAAAAAGAGGTGAGGTAGGCTAGGAGTTGGATGAGGGTAAGGAGGTATGGAGGGGAATTATGCCTGGGTGGAGAAGAGGAAAGGGAGGAAGGATACATATGGTTGAGAGAAAGGAGGGAAGGTATTTTAGGGGCCCAAGACCAGGCGTTCCTGTTCATCGTTTCATGGGATTTTTTCTCATGTTTACTGCCGATTGTCGCAACAAAAGATAAAATAGTTGCATATGTGATAACTTTCCAGAGTCGTAAAAAAAACTTCCTTTTTAGGCAGAAACCATGTACAGACCCAGGCTCTTCGTGAGCAGCGTCTGCCAGTGCTGGTTGGGACACGGAGACACTGATACAAATATACAGATATAGAGAAATATGATTCATAATAATTACAGCAGTTGTTATAATGAACAGTGGCAATTATTGTAACAATCAAGATAGTGGAACTATGACTAGAAATAACCGTTGTAGCAGTTCAGGGCCTCCTCTCATCCTCTAAATGCTCTCCCGGTATGGGAGGAATGCATCACTTTGTCTCTATCTCTTTCTTTCTTTCTGCGCTTCCACCCAGGGGTGATGATTACGCCTTGACACCACCCACCCTGCAAAACACCATCCCACCCAGTGGTTACTGTGCCTGTCTCTAAGCCCTACAAAGGCTTTGACATTTAAGAAGACTGTTGACCACTTAAGCCCTTTAAAGGAGGCTTGACGGTGGCTGTAGTCGTTACAATCTAGAAAGAATTTCATTAGTGCTCCTATGTGATTTTTTTCCTAACACCCTGACAATGGGCTTGACACAAACACACTTCAGAGGGATCAAGTGGTCAAGTTGGCATGTACAGTGCATTGTTAGCTCATACACAATGGGCATTTTCATCCGAGCTGTCAAAGATAAGTTGCGACTTGTGCGGATAATTTCCATAAAACACGGCCAGCCATGATTCACTGGTTGCTTAGCCAATTCATGTGGAAACCTAGGGAGCTGGTTGGCAGTCTGTATTGTTTTCTCCTGTTTTATTGAGCTTGCCAGAGTGGCCAGCATCTCCACATGTTGATGTCTCCAGGAGACTGCCATATTTTTGTTAGGTCCTAACTTGTTCAACGACCAGGTCTGTAATCCATTTCCGAGGAACCCTTTTAGGCCCGCTGAAGTTGTTGGTGTTGCTAGTTACCTCTGCCAAGCAGATCACGTTCTCAGTCCTGTTTGTTTGCATTGTATAGCAAAGACTTATTAACAGATTTAGTTCACTTGTTCCTTTGTCCAAGGAACAAGTGAATTGTTTTTGGTCATTGTTTTTTAAATATATGTTATTTTAGCTTTTTTTTTCTAACTGCTCCACTCATTTCTATGAACAAAATATGCAAAATTTTTTGTCTGATACTATCTGATACTACGTTTTATAAATATCTTTTCTTTTGTTAAAATAGTAACTTTTGGGGTTTGTGCAGCCTTGAATGCCAGACGTTTTTACTCTCTGCGTGCTATTCAGTTTTCAGTTACAGTGGAAGTTTGAGTTTGTTTATTTATTTATTTATTTATTTCATAGTCAAGATAAGATAAAATACAGCTTTATTGATCCCCAACAGGGAAATTTGGTTAGATTCTAAGAATCAAAAAAAAAAAAATGACAGAGTTATAGCACTTTGGTGTTTCTATATTAAATTATACAAAAGAACACCTTCTCAACCGACTCACTTATTTTTGATATAATAAAGGCTTGCAGTCATGAAACACTCAACTGCCTTTTTTTTTTTTCTCTACCACACCAGCTAATGGATCCAGAATTTCACTCCATTTCTCAGCAGGTACAGGAGATTTTAGAACAGGAAAGACTGATTGAACACTGGCTGGCAGCGGGCCAGGAGTGGCTACCGTATGGGTGCGCTCTGAGTGCCTCCTTGCTCCATTTGACATGCTCTTTACGTTTAACTGGAGCTTTCACTCAACATTGATGCTTTTAGTTCTTTCTCGTTTTTCTTTTTTTCTTTTTTTACTTTCTCTCCCTTCCTCTTTGTGTTGTTCGAACCCTTTTATTGTTTTCCTCGTTTTCTCCCCTCTAATTCCGCTTTTTCTTTCTTTTCTTTGGCAGCGCAGAGTGCAGTAAGAATAAAAGTAACGACAGGAGTTACCGTGTGTGTTTTAGGATTAGATAATAGTACTGCTAAACATGAACATTCACTTCAGACATAGTATGGTGTATTCGTCAGAGGTGGATCAGCTGTATAGGTCCTCCTTCGGTTTGAGAATTTCTTGAATGTTATCACAGGTCAATATAAATATCTGAGAACATTTTTACACAGAAACTGGTTTTAATTACAATAGGGAATACAATGAATCAATAAGACCTCAAAAGTACATGAGGCGGTCAGTGGTGCTGTATTTGGATTGTACAACTTTATTGGGAGATAATATATTGTTAGGCTCTCAGTGTTGTTAATTGAATAAATGTGATGTACTTGACATAAAATGATAATTAGAAAAATCTGAATATGTAAACAAAAGACAGAATTATGACAGAGAGAGAGCGAGATTGATGCAGAGTTATTACAGGAAAGGGACGCAGCAGTCAGGAAGCGCGACTTTCATCAGGTTTAATAACATGTGAACTTTCTGACTCAGCACCTCCAGTGCCTTTTCATTGGCCTGCAACCTGCCATCTGCTTCTCATTCACCTTTGCAGGAAATCCTCTTCAACCAATCAAATCAAAGCTTAATCTCGCCAGACTTCTATTGCTGCGGCCTAAAGGTTAGAGAAGCAGGAGGCTGGCTGTTTAAATCCCAGAGCAGCTGGGGGAAATCTGGCAGTGAGGAGCAGGGATAAAAGATGCTCTCCCTTCCTAGAGAAACAATCATTTTCGCAGCCTGAGTCTTATTTTCATAGTTCAGTGTTACTTTTCTACCCTTTCTGAGCGCTGCTGCTTAGTTGCGCAGATCGCTGAATCTTCCAAATAGGAGACAAAAGAGGATTTTTATTGTGGTCTTCCACATGAATGGCAACCAGGGCTTATTAGCTTGATGCTTACATATAATGTTATTTTTTATTGTCAACAATTTACACTTATAAACATTTACACTTGAAACATCTTATGTGGTAATGCTCGGGCATAGTTTCAAAAGGTCTGTGGAACCTGGTAATTTGTTGAATGCTGCTGCTAACTTGCTATGCAGTTTTGGTACTGTCATGGCACAGGTTTTACTGGAGAAATAACAGGCCACAACATAAGTTATTTGAATAATATATGGAATAGCATTTTAGCTTGACTTTAAAGTGAAAGTTAAAATGAACCCAAACGGTCTATTGCGTTTGGGAGCGTGTTCTGGTTAAACTTTGGCTTATAATGGCTGGTTACTGGAATTCATATTTTTAAGTAAGGTACCTTCTTTTTTTTAAACGAGTTGAACTCTTGATACTCATAATTTCATAAGAATAGATGTCTTTTTCTCTCCAGATTCAGTCAGACCAATTTCCATACTAACCCCTCAACAAGCAGCTGTTTTATTTTGGATTTGGACATCTTATCATATTCAGGATCGGTTTGGCTCAGTCAGGAGGGCTGCGCTTTCCTCCAGCGGTACTTTCCAAGTGTGGGAAGGCGAACAAAGCACACCCAGAGTGTTGTTAAGGTTGTATATATCTATATGCAGGGAGAAGCAGGTTTTCCCAGGGAATCCCCTCCTCTTCGAACAGTAGAGTCCAGTTCTTCCAGTGCTGCTTGGTCACAGGAGGAGTGATACCTCTTTCTTTTTCTCTCTCTGGGATCTGTCTGAATTTCCTTTTCTTTTTTTAACCTTTAACTCTTCTCCTCTTCCTCTCTGCAGAGCTTAATCCCAAAGGTAAGTGAGTAGTGGTTGTTTGTAGTGCTGGAATAGAGAATAATAGAATAGAGCAAGTAGAAAGACACACACTCTCTCACACACACACACACACACACACACACGCACACACTCTTTATTACAAAGATAAAACATGCACTGTAGATGTATACATATACTTGCAGAATTTTGGGATATAATCAAAACTACACATTGTGCATTCCAACACACACACACACACACACACACACACACACACACACACACACACACACACACACACTACTGTATATACAGGAAGAGACCGCTGCCTGCTGTTTATATTCCTGTAACGTGATACTTGGCACACACACTTGCACACACATACACATTTCCTCACTGTATGGAATAAGTAAATAACCATTTATATCCTTTTATACTCTGTGCAGTTTACACAGAAATATCATCCGTCTCACATACACACATTCAGGTGTACGGAAACGCATGGACTCACATGTTTCAGCGCAGCAAAACACACACACACTAACACACACACACACACACACACACACACACACACACGCATATTCCAGCAGTAGTGTTCCTAGTCGTCAGCCAGTGTTTGTTTTAGTCCGTCTGAATTTGTGTGCTTTGATACAGAATAGGATGTCCTGTAATCTATAGTGGGCTAAGAGGCCCTACAGGAATACACACACACACACACACACACACTTTTTTTTTCTTCCATTTTCAACTGCAAATTATGCTCATATGCAGCTATTTTGCATCAGCCAAATACATTCCTGGGGAAACAAAAACTGCCAAAATGTAAGTTTTTTTTCCTCCCTGTGTCAGAAAGATAAATGGAAAAGAAAGAGGGGCTTAAGTACATTAAGAAAGCCCACCAGTTCACACATTTCACAATAATGGTACCCAAACAGATAAAATCACACAGTTACATTAAACCCACACTTAAGTAAATATGTATTTTTTTAGGAAAACTAACTGTACAAAGCCTGTAGGCTTAACATGCCCATAGCAGTATAACACTACGAAAAAAGGATTGACATAGTTAGACATTTCGTGAGTTTGGTCACACTGTATGTGTGTGTATGTGTGTGTGAAGTTAGTTTTTGTCGGTGAATAAATGCTACAACTCCTCAAGACCCAAGCCGAGTTCCAGTGTCTTGCTTGCCACCTGCTGATTAAAGGGGGTTAGCTCCGAAGTTAGCCACAACTTTGGCCCAGGCTCACTAACTTAAGGTGGATTGACCTTTAAGTTGGGCAAGCTATTCTCATTTTAGTAACAAGCCGCTTCTTACACAAATACAGTCCTATACAGCATACCCTAGTGAAATGTCAGGAAGGTATGAAAAAATGGATACCGCCAAAGCATATCTTAGTTATTATAACATTATAGAAATGTCGGATGACTTATATTAAACAAAGATCATCAAAGGATAACATTTATCCAGAAATCCACACCTGGACTTTCTGGCTCTCGATGGGGCTGTTTAATGCAAATCACTAATGCACAATAGCTGCATGTGAACATGATTTGTTGAAGACTGGGCTGTGCTGTGACGTGACTGTGTGTGTATCACAGAGGAAATGATAAAAAGACACACACACACACACATAAAGAATGAACATATTTGTTCTTTCACATACGTATGTGCAGTAAATCACACACACAAACACACACACACACGGCTGACATCACTGCAGCTGTGGTAAGAACCTGATCCTGTACAGTGGTCCTCTACTCAAATAAACTCTGTGGTCCACACACACACACACACACACACACACACACACACACAGAGATTCCGGATAATTGGAATCAGAGTCCTCTGAGACAGCAGTACAGTGGAGCTACAGCAGCTTTAACAAGTAGCAGCAGTGGTGCTCAATTGTGATTTTAAGTGTGTTTAACAGTTGACAAAGCTTCCCACATCACCAGCACTGCAAGCAACTATCAGGGGTTAGGTCTGGGGTTACATGTCACGGTATGTGATGTATCTGTAGAGTCACTCGCATCTAGACACTTAAAAGCAGATTACAGAGGACTAAAGCTCAGGACAGGCAGTGAATGAAATGCAGTATCTGTAAGACAAACACAGTAGCCTCAGTTTACTGTAACTGAGAAATGATGTTTAGTCAGTTACTCACTATCTGGCTTCAGTCTCACTGCAACATCTCTTCAAACGCCAACATTCTGCTCTTTGTCTTTCCACTGCGTCTTGTCATTCCTCATGTCATCAAACCTGACTAAAAACGACGACATTTGACGCAGGCGAATGATGCAACGTTTATTTTTTACCGTGGCAACGCTGACAAATGACCATCCGGCATTTAAACTCGGCAGCTCCTGTGAAGGTGACGTGACTCAGGATGGGACTTTAGCAGATACAGAATGTTTGGAAATTGGAACAGTGTGTCCACAAAGCCTGTTGCTGTTGAAACTGATCAAAAAGCAAAATGGGTCACAGATGATAGAAATAACCAAAATAACAACAGGGACAGCGTTTTGCTGTATGAGAAGCTTTGGGTTTCATGAACTCATGCATGTATTACGCTGGATGGATAGATGGATAGATAGATAGATAGATAGATAGATAGATAGATAGATAGATAGACATTTTCAACATTTCCACACTTTTCTTTGGTGCTATTTTTGGTCTTGAACACTCATTTAATCAAAAACTTGCAGGGCAAAAAAATATTAATTGTGCATTCTGCATATTACCGCAAAAAAAGTGATATACTTCTAATGTCACGATAGATAACAAGTCCAGATTTCGTCAGTTGTGTTTCAGTCGCCCTCAACAGAGGTTTCCTATTAGAAGCACATTATCTTTCCTACCTTGTTTTTTGATCAGTTCCCACAAATTTAAAATAACTTGTTTAATTGGTTATAAATCTAGACTTTCCCAATGCGTGTTTATTCACCTGCTCAGTCAGAAACAGAAATCTGAAGCCGTTGGTCCCAGTTTCAGTTTTAGTCCAGTTAAAGTGGCTCTGGGTATTTGCTGCCTTCCGTCTTTCCTTGATAAAATGTTTAGTGCTCCCCGAGGGTCTGTTTTAGCGACTATTAGTAATGCAATACAGCAAAAAAAAAAGAATGCAAATAAAGTTCAAATTAAACAGGGATAAAGATTTCAGGCAGATGTGGTTTGTGGGTTCATATCAGGTTTTAGGTGATACAGTGCACGCAGCTTGACTTATGACTTCCATTTGTTGCTGTAATTATATATTCAACATAATACAGATGTCTGTAGGCCCTAAACAGTCTCACAGATGTGTTGGAAATTATTCTTTTTTTAAAAAGTTTGCTTTGTGAAAAATTGTATCAACCACCCACCCGCTGATACTGTACGCACGTGCAGGTAAATCTCTGAACTGAGGGTGTAACCTGGCGACGACGGCCCCAGAATGTAGAAAGGTGGTGTGGAACAAGACGAGATTTACAACCACACACACACACACACACACACACACACACACACACACACAGCAGGGACTAGTAAATGGCGATGCTGCATTTGAAAAAACAGAAAAATGTTTCCCCCGGGCCTTTTACCAACCTTTCATGACCTCCACTCCCTTCCTCTTCCTCCATTTCACCCTTCTCTCTTTCTATCCCTTCTTCCATCTTTCCTCTCTCCGTTATCTTGTCATCTGTTTAAATCTAGTTTATCTCCATCTATATCTTCTCTCTGTTGTCCTTCCCCTCCCAGAGTCTCTGACTTTTTCTTACATTGCATGCATTTCCTTCTCTCTCTCTCTCTCTCGTCTCTCTCTCTCTCTCTCTCTCTCTCTCTCTCTCTCTCTCTCTCTCTCTCTCTCTCTCTGTTGTCCCCCACCCGTCATCAACACCAGATGAATAGAGTTTCTTGTTTTAATGTTTAAATCCACACAGCAGCCTGATTTGACACACTGGCAACAAGTGGACAACCAGAGTGTGTACAGAAAGCATCCCTTTTTCAAACCCCATTCCCCACAGTTGGAAACAAATGTCTCAATCTTACTTCAGAGAGAGGGTTGGGATGAAGTTTCAATTTCAGCGTTGCTCATTTTCCTGGTTTGTGGGTAAATATGAATCTACGATATACCTGTTTCTGCCTATTTATCCGTTCACATATACTTCACCTTAGTGTTGACCATTTTCCAAAACATAACACAGTTCATTTTTACATTTATAAAAATTTTTTTTTAAAAAATGTTTCCTTTTTGGCAGCCAGTGGTTTCATTCATTTCAGAATATGTTCTGAAATTTCAATTTGGAGACACTTGAAACCTGTTCGAGTCTGGCAATACAACACAGTGTACATCCTGTCTGCCCTTATTAGTGTCAAGTAGCTTGGAAAAATGGCCACCAGAAATGTAAAGTATGTGTAGTAAACAAGCTACCCACTTGTTACTTGAAGTGGCTGTATGTAACTTTTCAGTTTCTGCTTTGGACAAAAGAGGTATGGTTTTTACCATACCTGCTGTCGTAAAGCTCTTTTCTTTACGGTGCTGCATTGCCCTCTGTATTGCTGAGTTAGGGTTACCGGGAGGTCATATAGTCGCGATGAATATTTAGCTTAGACAGAAAGTCTTTCATTTACAATAAGAGAATACGTTGCAGATGCATCGTTGTATGTCAAGTGTTACATATGGTAACTTGGCCTACTTTGGATGTGTCATGAGCTAAACCAGATCAAGTTATCACTGTCACTGTGTCACTAGCCAAAGCATTAAGAGATTGTTGTAGCAACCAACGTAGTAATAACTTATATAGTGCATTTCATTGTTTCTGTTGTTAGTTGAACAATCAATCAATATTAAAGCAGCTAGCTCTATCAAGTCTTTTAAATCACTTTTAAAAACTCATCTTTTCGACATGGCTTTCAACACAAGCTGAGCATAGACAGTATGTAATGGACCAATAGACCCCGTTGCTCTAGACGGAGACCAGTGAAGGCTATTAGAAGCACTTTTCCGGTGATCTCTTCCCTTACTGCGCAGCCTCCAACTGAGAGAGACAACGTAAATGTGACGTGAGCAACGTGTCTGAAAGTTGTAAGTGTTCTGGTAGCTGTGCCAAGAGAAATCTCAATCATTCCCAATCTTACAGAGACGGAGAGTGTAGGTATATGTAAGGAGATAACATAAGCACAGGCTAATTATTGCTAACTAACATGCTAGTTAACATTCGTAATTAAACCTAAACAGCTAATGTAAGTCGAAACTGCCTGCGAGCTTCTCCTGTACTATACGGTAATTCCTCCACTGTGCGACAGTAAGTCCCTTGGTTATGACACAATCATTAGCGTATTTTTACAAAAGCGTCTGCTACGGAGCTATAACGTGAGGTACAAGGTAATGGAGCCTTTTATACATTGTCGTGTTTCTTTATAACTAAACAACGGACAAATAGGGTCTTTAAACGCTTCAGATGTAAAGTTATTCGCAGTCAAGTGACGTAAAAAAAAAATGGCGGTCAGTGGAATGCTAACAAGAGGTGATCTCTTCGTAGCAACAAAATGGCGCCATCGGAGGTTCGCGTTCTGAGGCGAAGCTTACCCCCTTGAAGCTGAGCTGTGACATTGTGAATATTGTTTGTAATCATGTTTACATATGTTTTAATTATTATTATTTCTGGGATACTATGTTTTTAGTGGGTTTTTACTTCTTCTTTTTGGCTAATTAGTTTGCTTTTTATAATGTTTACCAGTATTTAGTATCTTTACAGCACTTTGGGGCAGTAGTGACTGCTTGTAAATGTGCTCTATAAATAAACTTGACCTTGACCTTGAACCTTTGTGCCGTTACACCTGCTGGTGGGCGGAGTTTGAAGGCTTCTTACTCAGGTGGATGTTAAAGTGAGGAATCGAATGAAATCCAGGGGTCAAACAATTCAGTATTTTTATCACGAATAGTGTTGCTTTCCCACCACGGAGAATTGTCAGCCTTCAGAAAAAGGTTTGCTTCTGATTTGTTTTCATTGAGTAAACTTATTACATATTCAATTCAGTTTTATTTATAGTATCAAATCATAACAAGAGTTATCTCAAGACACTTTACAGATAGAGTAGGTCTAGACCACACTCTATAATACTTGAAGGTATCTATATAAGAGTGACATGACACTAAGTCATAAACATTTATGAAGAACCGTGATCAACCAAATATGAATCGTAGATCATTCTACCCAATTATTAATAATACATTCTGATGTTTGTCAACTGTTCTGTCCAGTCCCATCTTGTCAGTTCTGTTATTATCCCGTCTCACTTCCTGCTGTTGTTCTGTTTGCCATCTTGTCGCGTTTTGTGTTATGTGTTACACTTCGTACGTGGTGCTTTAAACCCCCCTGCTCTTATATGGATCCAGGGTCTCACTAAAAAAACAGGGTGAATGGTCACGGTGGGGCAATCGTTAATGCACTGAATGTAATTCTAAATCTGAATGTAACATACTGTGTATAAAAAAATATAGCTCTATAATAAAATAAAGTTGTCCTCCAAAGAGAAAGAAGAGAAAGGTGGTAGTAAAAAAAAAATTAAACATTTATGACAGCGTCATGTCACTCTTATGTAGATACTTTCAAGTGAAGTGTAACCGAAACATGATTCATAATAATTATAGCAGTTGGTATGATGAACAGTGGCAGTTATAGTAACCATAAAAATAGTGGAACTATGTGGCCAGGTTGGCTCAGTGCTAGAGCAGGCGCACATATACTGAGAGGTTTATGCCTCAACGCAGAGGTTCGAATCCGACCTGTGGCGATTTCCTGCATGTCCCCCCCCACCCTCTCTCTCTCTTTTCTCACCTAGCTGTCCTGTCAAATTAAAGGCGGAAAAGCCCCAAAAAAAATACAAAAAAAATTTGATGACTAGAAATAATAGTTGTAGCAGTTTGGGGTGATGCAGGGCGTAATAGGGCGTTGCGGGGCATTTCAGAGCGCAGGCGGGCACCGCAGGGCCTCGAGCAAGACCACGCCAGCTGCAACCATGATTTAGGGGCCACCCCAATCCAAGGAAAAACTGCGAGGCGAGAAAACATAGTCACATTCACAAACATATTAAATTTGATAACATGTGGATTTAACAATCTCTGTTGTGTTTGTTAATGTGATTTGTTGAAATCACCCAGGACAAAGGGTCAATGAGCGAGAGAGGAGAGATGAAAGTGGACCACAGTCCTTCTTCCTCTCTTAAAAAAACTCCCTCCATTCTCTCTCATTCCCTCCCTCTCCCTCTACCTCTCTCTCTCTCTCCTTACCTTTCCTCCATTTGTACTGTTTTCCTTGGCTTTCCTTCTTCCCTTCTTCTCTCTGTGCCTCAGTTCATGCATTCAAACCAAATTGAATTATTCACATAATCACGTAATAATTGCATGTCTGGAATAAAAAAAAAAAGGTGCACAGTAGTAGCAGGTAATTATTACTATCTGTAATAACCTGGAACATTCCGTAATTTAACTGTCCCTCGCTCCCACCGCGGCTGTCGTTTCTTATATTATTTCTCTTCCAATCCGTCTCTCACGCTGGTTTATTTCCACTCGTTTTTTTTTTTTCTGCTCGCTTCAAGTTTTCTCCCTCTCCTGTCGTTTAGTTCACCTCCTCTCCCCAGGTTCCCTTGCTCCATCTCTTCTCAACAACTGTTTTCCTCCATCACCCCTTTCCCTTCGCTCTGTTATTCTAGCTAAGTGTAGATTTCTGCCAAGCTCAGCACTGCTTAAGCTCAGGACATAGTTATAGTTGGCCTTAACTCTCCTCCTCCCCTTCACAAAACTTCCTTTTTTCCGGCTCTTCGACAAACACCCCTCCAAACCTGGTGTTGATGTTGAGTCTCTCGGCCTCGCAGCTCTCCGATACTCCTGTAATCCGAATATCTGCAGTTTTGACTGTGTTAACAAATGTTAACCTGACTGTTTGGAGAGAAAGCCTAAAAAAACCACGATGTGCCGACCTTGTTTGATTCATTTTGATTCGCTGTAGGGGAGTTTTGCGGAGATGGGTGCCACTTAAAGGGGAAGTGGGCTGTGAATTTAAGATTTTTCAGAAGAAGATCGAAAGGATGTGTGAGGTTTGAGAGTAGTGTTAAAATAATGCTGAAGGAATCCGTTATTATTATGCCACAACAACCTCAAAACTTGCAACTTTGACCAAAATACTTTAAGGAAATGGAGACCCGATGACTATATATTTTTAGTTTTTGTAAATAAACGTTTAACGCTGACAGATGGAGATGACACCCTGTGCAGGCATTGGAAAGCACTAAATTGTGGAGAACATGGCAAGAAAATGCAACACAAAAAGGAAACTTTTTTTATATATTTTCTTTTTCTCAGGAGTTCCCAGGGTTCTCCAGTCCAAGTTCAGTCTTCCTTTGGCATTGGTGTGTGTTCCTACCTCTCCAGCCAAAACCACCAAGTTTAAGATTACTGTGGACACCAACCAGCCACCAGTCAACCTCAACTCCATTTTCCCAGGTAAAACACACTCACACACATGTACACACTCTCACATACTGATGCTGCTTTCAGTTTCTCAAACAATCAAGGCTCTTAATCTGAAGTCAAAACACATCGCATTGTTTAAGACTTTGGCAGTGGAGACTTCTTTTGTAAACTGATATGTGAATGCACACTTCTGATACATTGTAATGCTGCTATTGCTGCCCAGCATGTGGATGAAGGTAGACCTGCAGTTTTCACA
Organism: Perca schrenkii; assembly: GCA_025617405.1. Classification (NCBI taxonomy): domain Eukaryota; kingdom Metazoa; phylum Chordata; class Actinopteri; order Perciformes; family Percidae; genus Perca; species Perca schrenkii. The sequence goes on from CM046792.1 coordinate 33,327,272, forward strand.
TGATTGGAGGGGTTAACTGGATTACGTTAAAATCTCTGATTACAGTTTGGGGGAAGTTTTTGTGTACATGGCAGAGTGCAAGATGAGTATTTGAAACAAACTAACAACAAAAAACTAAAAAGAATGCTGTAAAAGCAATGCATACATGTAATTAACACATACTTTGTAGATAGTGGAACAGTGCAGGAACATGAAAGGCAATTATTGTATTTCATTGAAATGCACATGCAGCTATTACACACACATTTGCTCCATTGCTTTACAGCTGTATCTTTTGTTGTCTAGCATTGCCAGACCTTCCTCCACAGCGCTGCAGAAGAGGGTCTGGCTAATCCACACAGCATTCCCGGGATGGTAGAAAAACGTGCTCTGGTTTATCGGCATTTCTTTAAACCAATCACAATCGTCTTGGGCGGCGCTAAGCGCCGGACAGAGCAACGGAGCCTCTGCAAAATAGCCTCGGGAAGGAACTTGTTTTGGTGGAACGGGTGTACGTTCAAAAGTTGTTTTAGTCGTGCAACGGAAAACTAAGATTGGACAGATAGTCTAGCTAGCTGTCTGGATTTACCCTGCAGAGATCTGAGGAGCAGTTAACCATAGTCCTCACAAATCCACCCGGAGTTTAAAATGCCAACACAAAGAAAGTGGAAGGTAACGGACAACCGGCCGAAATGAGTGTCATCCGGCGGAATTTCCTGCGACCCCTGAAGAATCCCAGAAAAACGTTGTCGATATATAGACTATATCGGTTGTGTATAGGGAAGATATCTCTGGGCCCAAGAAGTGTATCACATGACTGCAGTTTCAAGTGAGATTTTCCACCCAGGTGGCACAGGTTCAATTCTTGGTGTGGGGAAAGTTTTTGCACCAAAAAAAGTGTGTTTTAAGCGTCGTAGATTAATCCCAGAGTGCTCCGATTATCAGTAGCTGGGGCTCAGCTGGTGGAGTGGGTTTTCCACTAAAGTAACTGCAGGATTGGCAGTTTGATCCCCAGCTTCTCCTGTCCTCCTTGTTGGAGGCTCCTTGATCAAAACACTAAAATGCAGTTAATTTAATATCAGTAATGAAACAATATAATATAATTCATAGCGGTTGATGTCCGCTGAGAGGGACGGATTGTACATTTAATGTTGATTAAAAGCTGAGGACCAATGAAGGGGCCAGCGGAGGGCGTTAAACAAAACCAAATGACATGAATGTGTGTGTGTGTGTGTGTGTGTGTGTGTGTGTGTGTGTGTGTGTGTGTGTGTGTGTGTGTGTGTGTGTGTGTGTGTGTGTGTGTGTGTGTGTGTGTGTGTGTGTGTGTGTGTGTGTGTGTTTTTCATCCCTGGGAGTCTCTGTTCTGTTTCCCAGTTATCTTCGGTACAATCGGCTCCAATCAGCAGCTCCGACGTCTAAACACCGTTTAGACTCCGTGTTCATACTGACTGTGGGCTTTTTGTGTATAGAGGGATTTGTGTAAGCTCGTGCCTGCTTATATTGTGTGTCTTTGTGAACAGTGTGACTGTATCTGGTTCACCTTTGTTGGCGTCTTGCATCATGATAGGCCGTCCTATCTGTCTCATCACACTGCTTTCTGTCTTTCTGTCTCGGCAGAGTTTTCAGCTAAATCAGAAGATAAGGATGGGAATAGTTTGGCTTTCCAGTTCCTGTCAGGAGCCAAGGTTACCGTGGTGGCCTCCAAGACCTCCCGTGAGTCTGAAAACCACTACATACTGAACAGGATTTTCACAAGACACCGGTTTACCTGCATGACAACTGGTTCACATGTAAAGATGGGAATTCTCTATCTCTAATACAGTACTGGCTCAGGGCTTCAACATTTTAACTTGTGCCTTTTCCCAAATGGTATCTATAATTGCTCTTAATGGATTTGTATATCTTTTGATAACTTCTCTTCAAGTACCTTTTGATAACATCACATACATCTTGAACATTTTGCAATGCTTTAACAGTAAACAATGTATAATTTGTCTATATTGTAAAAAAACATTTTGCCAATATTAATCCGTCATCTGACATTTCTTTGATACCTCTTGGTACGTCCTCTTTAACTCCACTTGGACGCTTACGTTCTCAGCCGACATTACTATGTTTCAGAGGCTGTAACAGTTTTTAGGTTAGAGTGAAGATACTGGTATCATTGGTACCAACCATGTCAAGTCATGCTATCTTTTCAGGAAGGGGGCTGAATAACGCTCCAAATTTAGGCAAAATATTTTGGGAGGGATTTTTGACCATTTCTGTTAATCCTTAAGTGGTTTAAAATGGTTACATTTTGTACCAATTCTGTGTAAAAAATGGTATCAACCCAAAAATTGCTGCAACAACTTAAAGGGGCGCTATGCAGTTTTGGCCATTTCTTCGCTTTTTGCTCGCAGGTTTCTCTATAGAGCTTTGGAATAGATATTTGGCAACACTGTTGTAAAAACTCGTTGGTGGCTCTTCCCTCTCCCATCTTCTCCCTCAGGTCACGTGCATTTGTTTTCATAGAAGACGGCGAACGCACGGAACCATGTCCACTGAGGTAGACAGCTAAGTAAGCTAGCTAGTAAGCCCGTAACAGACAGCGATCGTAATAAAAACCTTTACAGACAATAGTAAACATCCTGAGGTCACAATAACAAGAAATACAAAGATTAAACAGAGTTTATCCCAAAGATACTTACAAGTGCAACAGCAGGAACGCCAGGTCAGCATCGGATTTGCAGGCTTCGGTTTGTCTCAGTTCTCGCCATTCTGAAAACGCAGGTCCGATGTCAGTCTGCCATTTCCTCTTTCTCTGTTCCTCCGACAAAACTCCATCACTAACTTGTTCTTATAGCTAGCCGGTTCCTGTATGTGTGCAGTGCCGTGAAGCAATTTGTTACATCGCGAGACCTGATATCACACGATACTTCCTCACACTGAAAGTTGCAAGGGTGGTTTTCTGCTCACAGGCGCTAGGGGAAGTGAGACGGCCACCATTCAACAACAAAAAAAGTCATATAACCATTCCAATGACTCCGAATCTGTTCAGTTAAGGTAAATTAAGCAAAAAAAAACCTGCATAGTTCCCCTTTAATACATAATTGAGCATGATGCTCTAAGCTCACAAAAATGGGTCTATGGTAGGGAGAGATGGAATGGAAGAGGTTAATATCTGATAATCTGATAATGCTGCCTTTTGATACCTCCTTCAAACCTTTTGATATCCCTTGACACCATTCTATACCTCTTTTCAACGTATCTTATTTCTCCCATCACTTCTCTAAAGCTTGACTAAGCTCTTGATACCGTTGGCCATGTCTTAAGACTTTTTGATTTATCTTAATGACACCTGTTTGATACGGTTCATCATGACTCTTCAACCATCACTTTAACCTTCATACTTTTGATGCGTTTCTAACTCTAAGCAACCTTTTTATATCTTTCGTAGTCCCTTACCACAGATAGCATTTGCTATTATTTCATTCTTAGAATCTATTTAAACATTTTAGTACCTTTTTTTTTTGTAGATATCTTTAAATGGCTTTTTGCAACCTTTTAATACTGATCCTTTCTTTTACTTTTCTCTTTACTTCTTAAGAGCGTTACCGTATTCAGAGCGACTGTTTTGAGGACATGTGGCTGGTGGTGAAGGAGTTGGTCCAGAGATTCGACAAGCATTTCTCCAAACTGGGAGTCAAAGACTTCAAGAAAAGCTTCAGTGGGCCGCTCCCTATGCAAGAGTACTTCCTGTCTGTAGACCACCACTTCCAGGTACACACTAAAGTTGATGCCTCAGTTGACCTTACAAGTGACCTAAACAAGCATTTCCAAGTAAATGAGAAGTCATCTTGTGTGAGTGTGTGTGTGTGTGTGTGTGTGTGTGTGTGTGTGTGTGTGTGTGTGTGTGTGTGTGTGTGTGTGTGTGTGTGTGTGTGTGTGTGTGTGTGTGTGTGTGTGTGTGTGTGTGTGTGTGTGTGTTTTAGCTGCGTGTCAGTGCTCAGCAGTACCAGGATCTGCTGTCCGAGCGGGCTGTCCAATTCAGAGCCATCCAGCGCCGCCTGCTGACTCGATTTAAAGACAAAACTCCGGCACCACTGCAGAACCTGGACACACTTCTGGACGCCACTTACAGCCAGGTCAGACACAACTCACATAGTTCTGCTTGAGAATCTGGGGTGTTCACATGAGTAATGAAAGACGGGTGGTTGGAAGAAACGGCTTGTACGATGTGACCCCGAGTGGTTTCTGGAAGTAGAAGTTTTTTGCGGACAGGAGCCAGTTGAGGTGGTTCAGCATCTGATTAGGACGGCTCTGAGAGGAGACCCAAATGCAGACTCACAACAGGCAGGAGGCTAGATAGCCCATCTGGCCTGATAACACCTCAGAAACCCCCAGGGGACGCTGGAGGACACTGCTTGGGAGAAGAAACTCCAGGGCCACGGAACCTCACTCAGTCTTCTGTCACTACAACATAAACGCATATAGGCAGCAGAAAATATATGTACTGTATGTATTTATTTAATTTTTCTGGCTCTTGGAGGTCAATTTTACCATAGAGAGTAAATCTCACTCTCCCGCTCACTTTTGCGGTCTTTTATTAACTCAAACAAACACATACACCCGCATCTACAGTACATTACACACACACACGCACACACACACACACACAAACACACACACAAACAGAGCGATGACGTGTTAGTGTAGATTTACAGTGTGAGAGTTGTATTCTGCTGATTTATGGACTTCATGTCTTTAGGTGATTAGCTGTGAGCTCACACCCAGTTGGACACAATGTGCGTGCACACACATACACACAGACACACACACAGACACACACACAAAGACACATTAGTTTAAACGGACACAACCTGTTACGGACACACTTGTACCTGAACGCCCATGTGTAGACACTTTCTCCCCCTCTCGCTGTGTGTGTGTGTGTGTGTGTGTGTGTGTGTGTGTGTGTGTGTGTGTGTGTGTGTGTGTGTGTGTGTGTGTGTGTGTGTGTGTGTGTGTGTGTGTGTGTGTGTGTGTGTGTGTGTGCGCTGTAGTAAAGGTTAGTGTAAAACTGATTTTGAAACAAAGCAGCTGTTTAGCTTTTGTCTCACCCTTTGTTTCAGTTCAATGTATGGGAGGTTTTGTGTGTGTGTGTGCGTGTGTGTGCGTGTGTGGCGCAAAGTGATGGTTCCTTTCCCCTCCTGTTTACTCTAGAGGCTGACTTGGCGGTCATCGGCTCCACCGTTCATTAGCTTCTCGTTAGCGTAGCGAGGCGGTGTGACATCATCTCTTCATTAGCTGTTGAAGCTGTCAGTGCGTCACTGTTTAGCTCTCTGTGATCAGAGCCACTCTCTCTGTCCAGCACGCTTCTCTAACAATGCATTAATGCGCAGCAACTTCCAGAGTTCAATGAGAGGGAATTAATGAGCTTGTTGAAGTTCTTAATGCCATTCTAACCCAAATAAACTGTGTTCACCTCATGTTGGCAGCAAGCTATCAGGGAGCCCGTTATAAACTTGTCTGCCTTAAATGTTAATATCCTCTCTCTGTTTAATGTCTACCGCCTTAACAGTTTAATCAGCAGCGCTTACAGCAATAAAACTTTATCAGGAATGGTTTTTTTTGGCATGCGAGACAAAGATAAAAAAAAAAGTTATTTGAAAATATTGTGAAACCTAATATCTTTAGTTAAACCACCGAAGACTAACCTGGTGTCTCGACCACAAGCGTTTCAGACGCGTTTTTCACTCGCACGTCTCACACGAGAAGATAGGCTCTCTTCCTAATCCACAGTATGCAACTGTCTGCACAAGTTCTTGCAGGCTCCATCTCAAGTGCAACCGTGATCTAAAGCATTTATTAACGCTTCAAGTCTATTTCCAACAATGCGCGTGCAACAGATGTTTACTTCTCTTCGTTTGTGTACAGTCAATAACGTCCCTGTTAACACTTGTATTGCCGCTGATGGTAGTCTCTGCGTTGTGTTGTGTGTTGGTTGTAGACTAACGGCTGACTGTTGGACCCCAACGGGAGAACCACAGACAGCTCCGATGTCGTTGATCATTTATTTGCTAACAAGCCTTCGGAATCTGAGGGATACGAGCCTGCTCTCAGTAAAAACTATTCAATATAAAATGAAGTAATAATCGAAGGAAACTTAACAAGAATTATTTCTGTTGCCACGCTCAACAACTATTAAAAATAACTATGAAACAACTACTAACTGACAATTGATCAACGGTACAGGATCAAATACTTATAACGTTAAAATACATTCACAATTCACACAAAGATACTATTTACACAGATGGATATTTACACATAGATAATTACTCTGGATGTACTCTCTCTCTCATTTAAACTATACATTAATGTTTACAGGTTTCATCAATTTATATTACAGTACACACTCACCTGTAGGGATACAAGCCCGGTCTGGCGGTATTTCCGGCGGCACCGGCGCAATCCTGGAAGTGGAACGTCGAGTGTATATAGTCTAGCCAGAGGGCAGATGCCAAAAAAAAGCGACAGACAGTAGAGATATGGACCCTTGAGAGTGGCGTTCGGCAGATGAATGCACAGAGCAACTTTTTGGACCCTGATGCACAATGAATGATAACCCTCATACCTAAAGTATTTCAGTATAAGTTACTGGATTATCATTTGTACACACATTTTTCACTATAAAACTTTGTTTAACCTCTTCAAACTTTGTGTTTCCTGACTCCTGATGTGCAGTTTGAATTACCTGCCAAAATGCCAACGTCTTACCCTGCTCCAGCACTTTCACTCGGCCTGATATCTTCCTCTGATATCTATGACTCTGCCTCCTCGAGCTAATGCTTTCTGCTGTCACTCCTGTCCATCACCCGTTCTTTCTCTCTCTCTGTCTCTCTCTCTCTCTCTCTCTCCGTCTTCCTCTCTTCCCGCCATCCAGCGGCTCGCATGCGGGAAGTTTCTGACACACTATACACTCTATAATGTATACACACCCGCCATAATGGAGACTATCGACGGCTGGTCGGAAGAGTGATGAATGCGTCAAATTAATAATTCATATCAGTATTAGGAGTCGTGCTGCTGAGGCCGGGGCCAGCTCAGCAGTTTGCCTTCTGTAACAGGACAGATTTCATGAGGATAACATCACATCCTCGTTTTAAGAAGAAGGTTGACATGGGAGTTAGATAATCCTAAAACCAAATATGCTTTTAATTTGATGATTTACTTACACTTTTTTCTGCTTTCATCTGTCTGTGTGGATTTGCTTTTCATTTCTATCACTTGTATGTGTTTTTTTTTGTTTTGTTTTCTGGCTTTCCCAGAAGGTTTTCTTCCTTCCCAAATACTCATTAATTTTTCTTTTTAAGTTTATTTTCTTTTTTCGTCTTCCAGGTCAACCCGTTCTGTTTTTGTTTCCTACTTGCTTGCTTTTTCTTTCTTTTGACAAGGAGATGGATGGAATGGAAACAAACCATTTAACAGTTACTCAATTACAAACAAGTGCACCTTTTAGCTTCTTATCTTTATTAGTTTCACGTTGAACATCTTGCTCAGAGGCACTTCAGTAGTCTTGATGTAAGAAGCTAAGACAATGTTCCTTCTTCTCCCACCGTAATGTTTCTTTCCGATCAATATCAGGCAGTTTAAATGAGTTCCTGGTCAAAAACCTTTACCAGGTGAAACCTCATAGGACTTAAAAAATAAAAGGAGACATTTTGTGGGTGTTTACCTCATGAAGCCACGGCTCCATGCCAGCAATCACACTGCTGTTAGAATGGCAACGGAATGTGTGGCCAATCAGGAATGCTGGTGAACCAGGCACCTCTTTCATTTCGGTCCGGAGGAATGTCTGCTGGGTAAATTTTCTGCATCAATCTTAGGTGATGGGGAGAGGGGAGGGGGGGGGGATTTCCCCCTCGTTAGCGATGTGTGTCTCCACATGCAGCGTCCGGCTATCGCCGACGAGCCGTCAGAGATAAGAGAAACGAGCTCCCTGTGAGAATACTCTGTGGTCGGCTGTGCATTTATGCAGCCGCGGATAATATTTCCATTGTTCATGCTGCCTTTATGAGCCTATATTTTATTCATGAATTCCTGAGAGCTAGCGAGCCACGTCTGACTTCATATGTGTGTACGTGTAAGCGCAGGGAACTTTTGCATCTGCCGACCACGGTGGCTGGATTCCAAAATACACCCTATGTTTGAACCGTTTTACCAGCCGAATATGATTGATGAGTTTGGGAATAGAGTGAGACCCATGAATGATTGTTTGTTACGTGACTGGTAGAGAAGACAAACCAGCTATGGACAAAAAATCACCAGTTTGTTTGGGTCGTTGGTGGTGATTTGCAGCTCTACTCTGAGTTTTCCTGTCTTCTGTCCAAGTCCTCCCCCCCCCGTCACTGCTTAAAAAGGCATCAGTCATCGCAGCCCCTGTGTTTTACACTCTCCCCTCTAACTGGTGTTTGATTAATCTGTGGCAGCCAGAGGTTAGCCTGGCGCTAGTGCTCCACGACTAACTAGCCTCTCCAAATTCAAGGGGGAAAACCCAGGACTGTCACTCAAAGAAATAAGAACTAAAAGCCCTAAATGGAGTTTGTGGAAATGGATGAGGAGAGGCCAAAGGGGGCAGAACAAAGGGAGGGAGGCTTTCCATAAATACGGTTTCCTCTGGAGGTGAAACGTCCGTCGTTTGTTGGTATTAGTGTTAGCGCTGGGCTAGCTAGCGTTAGGGGGGTGGGGGGCGGTGGCATGGGAGCTGGACCGGGCTGAGCCAAGCTGAGTCTCCCTGTAATTATGAGTTCAAACGTTGGAAGAGGGCGGCTTGCTGACTGACGGGGTGACTGACAGGCCGTCCAGGGGCCTCGCAGGGCCCCTAATGGAGGCTTCTGGTAGACAGCAGCTTGATTTATCTGGTCCCAAATGGAGCTCTAAACATGGCTAAACACAGATCCCACTGTGGAGCGCAGGACCACCGCCATTAACAGTCGGGCCTCTCACTCCTTGTGTCTATGTGTGTGTATCTAAGAGCGCATGAGGAAGTGTGCATTGCAAGCATGTACAGTATATGTATGTGTACTTACGTTTCATTTGGCCGTGTTTTCACATTCATGACTGTGTGTTTATCAATGTGTATAATCATAATTCAGTAGATTTTTTTTTTTTATGTTTGTGATGGCCTGTGTCTGCATGCATGCAGACTGTGTGGACATCAGTGTTTAAATACGGTATGTTTGTGTATACTGTATGTGTGCAAGCATTTTAGCAGATTATGTCTGCGTATTTTTTTTTCCCTGTTTGCATGTGCACTAGAGGTCTTTACGGGTCCAAACGTTTGGACCAAATCCAAAACAGACTCATTGAAAACCTACTCAAACCTGACGTGCAAAAATACATTTTCAGCAAAAGAGACTTGATCCGTGGCCAGTCGGAATAGGGCCGAGGAGAACTGGAGAAAGAAAAGCGAGGATGCCCAAATAGAAAGAGAGAGAACACCAGTTTCCACTGCAGAATGGTACTTCACCAAATAACAAACAGAACACATTTTTCTTCTGTGATGATTATGACACAGCACTTATTGAGAGAGATGATAGAGAATCCGATTGGATCCACACATGACTGACACACAGACCTTTCATCCAATCCAAAAAAACCCTACCTGAATGCTGATTATAATTTGGACCTGGCCCAATTTAGGTCCCAGATCTGTAGGTTACTAGGAACTTAAGGACCCATGAAGACTAGGGCTAGTGCACTGGGGCTGGGTATCAAATCTCAATACTATTCATCCAAATGTGGTTTTGGCACCATCTAGTCTATCAAGTACCAAATGCTTCATAGGATTCTAAGTCCTGTTCACTCTAATTTTGTTACTTTTAAGAGTTGTTGGGTAACGTTCTTGTAAAGTTGCTTTTGTGTTAAGACAGACACTGATGAACCTAAGAAGTTCATCTTATTTTGTTCAGAGTGAAACTCAAAGTACGGTATGGAAAAAAAGTATAATTTTGGTGCCGACACAAAGTGTAACTTTTCACATGCATGGATCCAGGTTCTGAAAGTTTGCATATCTTAAGATGCATGCGTGTACCACTGCGTCCATGACCAGCCTGCTGCTTGTGTCTGCGCATGTACTCTTGTCACAGTTGACTGGTGGTGTGTTTGCACATTAACAAGTGTGTTTTCATGTAGAGAGAGTATGTGTGTGTGTCAGGTGTGAATGGCAGGCTCTTAGCTGCTCTGTGTGTTTGTGTATCAGATTAAAGGACCGACGGGAGCTGGCAAACCTCCTCCCTCCCTCCCTCCCTCCCTCCCTCTCTCTCTTTCTCTCTCTCGCTCTCTCAATCATTTTCTGACTTCCCCCAGGAGATGTTCCACCTCAGGTACACACACATTTACACCCATCAATGCTCTCTCTCTCTGTCTCTCTCTCTCTGTCTCACACACACTCACACACTGAGACCCCTCTTGAGGCTGAATGGAGCACAGAGGGGTGACGGTGGTCTGGTTTGTTTTCTCTCGGACAGTCTGTTTATGTGACTGTCTGTCTTATCACTGAATGGCTGTCTTTCATTCAGCTGACTGACACTCAATGGTGTGTGCGTGTGCGTTTGCTGGGGGTCCTCAGATGAGAAACCACAGCAAAGCCAACCCTACCTGTGTTGTTGCTGTAGTTTTTGTGGGGAGAACAGTCTTGAGTGGTACCACTAGTGTATTTAAAAAGACTACGTCCGATTTATTTTACCATGGTTTCTCCACTCATTCATTTACCCGCCTTGAGGTTAGTAGAACAATCTGCAAATGTAATAGCATTTTAATGTATTTGTCTTAGAGTTTCCTTGTGCCCATTTTTTCTTGTAATCTCTTTCTCTGCTTCACAACTTTTTTGTGGTGAGCAAAACATGAGCAAACATGTGCAAATGAAAATCGGCCGGTGTTGAAAGCCATATTTCGTTATTTTGGATTGAAATTGGTCCTCCATTCAATTCCAGGTAGCATTAGGTCATTAAAAAGTCTGTTTCAAGTTAAACTGTTTCAGATTAAGCTTTGCTAACCCTTGTAATATCAGTAGGATCGGATGGCTGTTCTGTGATAGAGCTTTGGTTATTAGCCCAAACTGAATCCGCCCCGCCCTGAACACCAGACGGGTTCGAGCCGAGTCTGGCTCTAATTTCTCCTCAATTCCCTCAGGCTTGATCAGGTCAAGTTTCTTTTTATTTATCTTCTCCAGATTTTAATCAGGTTCAGGCTCATTAAATGCCGCAGCGGTTGCGGGCTGGATAACACACAATCCACGTCGGTTCCAGGAGGGTCAGGCCAGATTTTTGGACCAGACATAAGCCGTAGTACGAAAGTCGTGTAAAAACAATCACAGAGGGAGGAAGAGAAGAGGCATGAAGCATCTGTACTGTTCTTTATCAGACAGACATCGATGACCTGCCAGAGGATTTCCTCATAGATGTGGTGGAGCTGGAGGAGACTTTATTATTACCATATGGATGTGGTCGGTGTGGGAGGGGATCAGAGGGCGAATTGAAGAGAAAGATAGAAGACATAGACTGATTGAAGTGAAACAAAGACTAGACAGACATAGAAATACAAAGAATAAGAATGTGGGATATTCCAAATATGAAAGCATGCGGAAAGGCAGGAAGACGAGGAGATGAAGTGATGGAGTTAAAGAGGAGAGAAGTGAAATATGAGAGAGACAGATGGATACACTAAGAGATGGCAAGAAACACATTTAGAAAGAGAAAAGAAGACGAGTGCAAAGACAAAAGAATAAAAAATGGAAGAAAGGGATGGAAAGACAATGCATCTCTGTTTTACGGCAGTTTATGATGCAGGGCAGATGATGCAAAAAAAAGAGAAGCCATGGAAATACAAAGATGTGTCTACTTCTCTTTGCATCACAAAAAAGAAGGGTTGTGATTCAAAGAGATGATGCAAAAAAAGAGATGATTGTGAAACAGAAAGAGAGGGAATTCACAGAGATGAAAGCGATGGAAATGATCATTTTAAGATAGAGAAATGTAGATAGAAGTAATATGAAAAGAAAGATCTGAATCATGCAGATGGAGGGAGAGCGAGTCGTAAATGTGCCCCTCCTTCTTTCCTTTCCTTCCTGTCTTCTGATCCCACAGCTGAAAGAATCATAGAACAAATCTGACTTTTATTGTCCGTTTTATTTCCTATTGATCTGCTTTCATCTGTCTGCTGTCTGCCCTGCAAATGACAGAGTGATCCGAGCTCTTGATCACGCCGCAGAGGACAGACGAGAGAGAAGGCAAAGGCAAAGAAAACAAAGGACAGAGAAAGTTTACTGAGGGAAAGGAACCCGAGTGTAAGTGGGATAAAGAATACTGTACTGTTTGTGAAATTATTTAAAGGAAGATCAGAGACTAAAAGGAAATCAATGACATAAAGAAGAAGTCTAAGAGTAAAAATGAAGTACGCAAAAAAGAAAGAAAATAGCAGATTAATCAGTGGAAGAAATGAAGCACAGGAGGAAACAATCACATGACACAACACAAGGACAAGGAATTCATTCAAAACAGGTTAAAGAGGAGGTGAATTAAGAATGAATGAAACTATGTAGACATTGAGTGAACTGTTAAATGTAAAGAGCAAAGGAAAAGCAGGAGGAAGTGCAAAAAAAAAAAGAACAGTGGTGCAGTATAAGGTGAATGACAGGTTCATAAGATTTCCTTCAGTACTCTGAAGTGTGTCATCAGTGTGCTTCTGCTGTGCTCCAGTTATCACGTGTCCTGCCAAAATATTCAAAGCCAAAGTTTTAACCGGTGAATATATTAAGACCGAGTTTCCCACCATGCTTACCACATCATTTCTCCTTGTGTCCTGTTGCTGGGCACCAAGCAGAGATTTAATAAATCATCCATGTTGGAAAGCTGTCACGCTGAGAGGAGATTAGACAAGCAGAGATTATAGACTGGAGGCTGTTTTTTCCCTGCAGCTTTAATTAAACAGTCTGATAGTTCAGTGCCAACAGTCCAGGCCTGATATTACACCCCTGACCTGGGAAACCTGTGGCTGGACCATCATCGTGAACTGCCCTGGTAAAGACCCACGGGTGAGACCTGGATCCCACTTCATTCCGCTCGGTGTCATAGGTCTTCTTTCTCTTTGTGTTGTGGTTTCAAAACTCCCCGACTGGTTTTTGTGGCACAGCAGTTTTCACTGTAACATACAAAACCGCAGCACGGTGCTGTTTGCATTCTGCCTTGGTCGTGGGAAGCTTTTGTTTGGCCATAGAGTAAATGAAATCAGCTTTGCAGCTCGCAAGACAACGTGTGTCGTTTGATGCTGTCGCCCCATGCCGAACCACAGACTGTAAACTCGTGCACTTTCAATGACGTTATGAGTCCATAGACCACAGTGAAGTGGTGATTGAAAGCATCCATTTGGTGCGCTCTGCACTAGCGGTAGTGACTGGAGTGAAAAGGGGAGGTAATGCATTAAAGGAAGCTTTTCAGTGTGAATTTTAAAATAAAAGTTAAGATTAAAATGAAATAAGCAGCTAGTAAAGAACACATAAAAATAAAGAAAATCTAAATGCAATCATTAACTACAACGTCCTCGGTTTGAATCCGGCCCACTTTGTGTCATGTCTCCACTGTTTGTAATAAAGGCTTTAAATGCCCCAAAAAGTGAACATCTGAAGTATTCAAATATATACTAAAGTGACTATAACAGCAGACTAAGGCTGGGTATGGTTAAAAAAAAGATGATTTCAGAACCTATACCGCTATCCTTAATTAGAGTACCTAATTTGCTACTTTTTTTCCTATGTTATTCGATACCCATCATGTGAAAGGACACTAAACTGCCAACTCCGCCTCACAGACTGTATGGGTTGTAGCTGCTGCAGGGCCAATCAGTATCAAGTAGTCTCTCTACGGCAGACTTAAGTTTACAGTGTTAATGTGAAGTAGAAATTAATGGAAAAAAAAACAGATGAAGTGAAGAGGATTAGATTAAGAAAGGGTTAAGGTGACTTAACGTAAAGTAGGCGTAACGTTGCGAATAATCTGTTGGTACGCATCTCTCAATCTAAAACAGAAAAAAGCATTGACAAAGGTGATCAAGGTCTGGAGCAGTTTCACGGGTACTCAACAGAAAAGTCGGTCCGATTTGTATAAAAAAAAAAAACGTTGAAGAAAGCAGAATCCATGCTCCAGTCTGACAGCACCCACCCCCTGCACATAGAGTTTCAGACCCTGCCTTCTCTCGCATCACTTTGTTACACATGTTATAATGCTCGCCTAGCTGCTAGCGTGGCACTCCCTCATACTCGGCAACTGACAGTACTTACTGCGCATGTGCGACTCCCAACAAAGGTGGTACAGAAGTGAGATGCCTCACTCTGTAGCTAAAACAGAGAACTCAACACACAGGGTGAAAAGAGGAGCTGCAGCAATGTGCAGTACAACAAAAATATGGTGTTTTTTGAAAATTAAACCACATACACCTCTAAATACAGTTATGAACCTGAAAATGAGCATAATATGAGCACTTTAAGTAAGCTGCAACGGTAATAATAGTTAACCAAAGGAAATGATAAGTGGGAGTGGACATTAAAGTAATAAAGTGTGTTATTTTAAGTTCAAACCATTGAAGCAAAGTAAATTGTGTTACTGTTATCGGGCCGATTGTAGTGTGTTTAATGTCTGATCCCAGGTCAGACTATTCACTCTTTGTTTTAAACCAGCAGGACTCTGTCTGCAGCTCTGTAGAGGTTACACCCCAGAGAATACGATTACACAATAGCATGTAATGTGTATACACACACTCACTCACACACACACACACTGTGCCCACATGACGGAGGAAATTTGCCACATGCATCTGATTTTTGATGGATAAATTCCTGTTCGTTAAAGAAATGCCGTCTCAACAATGAACCCAGTGTATGCGTGTTATTCCATTATTTAATCAGCTGTAAATATAGCTGTATGGAGCGTGTCGTGGTCTGTATGTATGGAAACCATGTGCACAATGGGACAAGTTGGCAGTCTGTAATACAGTGGAACAATATATACAGATCTGCATTCAGAGCTGTAGCTAATGGATTTTGGGCACAGGCTGGAAAACGTTTGTATTCGTGTGTTTATGTCTTTGTTCTGAGTGGCAGATACAGTCAAACGTAAAGCCGCTTTAACCAAATGAGAATTTTCCAAGCCCACGTTTTTTAAGTTTAAGCCATGTGCTAATGGTTCCTGCTTTTTGTTATGTGCAGATATGTTTAAAGTACTCATTATTGATACCTTTTCATCAGTATTATGCAAAATACTATCTGTGAAGATTCTCAGTCAGCCATGTCACAGATGTGTGAAAGTGCTAAGTCATCTCCATCAAGTCCAACTGCCCGTGAGAGGCGAAATGTCTCTGATAAATCTACAGCAAGTGCCCCTACACTCCTCTTTTTTTCCGTCACTCGTCTTCCTATTTCCATTACTAGGGTACAGACACCAGCAAGGGTCGCATCTCCCAGACAGCAGCCAAAAGTTTCATTGAAGCCACTTAATGTTAATTAGTTACAGATCGTATATTTAGCTGTCTGTGATGTTTGTCATTTTGATCCCTGAAGAAATGGTCCCTGTTGTTTTTGCACATATGAAAAAGAGTCCGAAGAGATTAAAGGTTTGATATTAGATTTGTTGGCGTCAGAGCTGAACCAAACCGGCTACTATTTTTTTATTTTTTTATTATGTTTATAGAAATACAGGTATGTTAATTATGTGTGTGTGTGTACGTTAGTGTGTATGACCCTACATGACCATGATCGCCTCCACCAGTTCACTTTCTCCAAAGTCAACATGTCTGTCTCTGTGCGTGTGCGTTTGTTGCTTCCGCCTCATAAACAATGGCCGATTTATAAGATTACACGTTTACTTTGTAATGTGTGTGTGTGTGTGTGTGGGTGGGTGGGTGGGTGTGTGTGTGTGTAGTCAGAGAGAAAGTGTGGCGGCCTTGCGATGCCATGCCGAGGATATTTATCTTATTGCAGTGAATTCCCAGAGTTCTCCTCATTTTCCCCCCTCTCTCTCTCTCCACCTCCTTCACTTACTTCTCTCTCTCCCTCTCTCTTCCTCCCCTCTGTCCTTCAAAGGAGACCATTGAGAGAAAAGCAAACAGGCTTGGTGGAGGCAACACACACACAGAGGCACACACACACACTGCTGCCAAGGGTGTGTTTATGGGTACAACTTATTTAGTGTGGTTTTTGGAGTTTGTGTGTGTGTGTGTGTGTGTGTGTGCGCGCGCGCATGCATGTGTATGTTTAAGTAAGTGTGTATGGAATTCACATTACAAAGCCACCAGTGTGTTTGATCGGATCTAAGATTTAAGAGAATGTTTACTGAGTGTAAAGCTATGTTAGCATCACCATAGCACTGACCTCATTTACTTTACATTAGCATCGTTAGCTTTGGATTAGCTCGCTGCTTCTACAGTTGTAAGTGTATGGAATTTTGACTCCGCTTGCCAAAGCTCCTTAGCTCCAAATTAGTGTCGTTTTCACTGGGACCACAACCAAAACCATCACCTCAGACCTCTCTCTCTCTCTCTGTCTCTCTCTCTCTCCCTCTCCCTCTCTCTCTCTGTGTGGAGGGGGGGGTGCTTCTCAGGTCTCTCTGGTCTGGACTGCATCAAGTGTGTGGTTTAATGTTGGACTGTAGGGACACTGAGTGTGTACTGGTTGTGTGTAGGTAAGCAAGGGAATACAAATGTGTTTGTGTTTCAGTCTGTGTGTGTTTGTGTGTCATTCTTAGCTTCTTCTCTTTCTCGTTCAGATGAAAACCATTCTCTTTATTTTCAGGAGCTTTTCTTGATTCAGGATAGAAAAGTAATGGAACGTCATTTTCAGCAGCAATGCATTTTTGGGCATCTAAGTATGATTAGTAGCGTCAGCAGCATAATGTTGCAGCACTTCATTTTCTGTGACCCGCGCAAATGTTGGATCAGCCATTATAGAATTCAACAAGGTTCATAGCATTCAATGTTAATTTTATATTCTAGTGGAGATCGCAAAGTTTCCAATGATATATGTCCAGTTGAATTTTTAAGAAAATTTGTATAGAGTGATGCACAAGAGATTGAGGTGCTGGTCAAACCGCAGTATAATGTAAAAGAATTGAAAATGAGAAAAACTCTAAAATCACTTTTTTAGTTAATTTGTTTTAATTTCCAAGAACTAGGAGTACTTGCAGAAGAAAAAAGAAGAGTTGTGAGAATGTTGACAACCTCGGTTGAAAATGAACCTACTGTAAAGAAGCTGTGACAAAACAGGTTGTGTGTGTGTGTGTGTGTGTGTGTGTGTGTGTGTGTGTGTGTGTGTGTGTGTGTGTGTGTGTGTGTGTGTGTGTGTGTGTGTGTGTGTGTGTGTGTGTGTGTCACTAAGTTGTAGTCAGGATGTCTTTGATTTTCGTCTGTCAATATTAGACCACAAGCAGGCAATGCACGATTTACTCACACACACACAGAGTCACCTGTCTTTTCTTACTGTGCTATCCGGTCATATTTGATCATGTAAAGCAATGACCGTAATGTGGTATACTTTCATAAAAAATGTAGATTTATGGGGCAGTGTGATTTAGGATTCAAAGACAACTTATTTGTGTTCATGCCCATTTTATTGCACCACTCTCTTCCTGTTTAGATAGATGTATAGATTTAGGCTATAGATGAGGCTGTCTGTTAGTTAGGGATGCACCGAATATTCGGCCACCAAACATTTTCGGCCGAAAATGGCCCAAAAGGGAATTTTCAGTTTTCGGTTGAAATACTTTTATCACCGAAACAATACGGCCGAAATGTTGTGATGATGCAAACAGAAACCGCGACCTGCACGTGTGTCAGTACCCGTTCCACCTGCAAAGCGTCTCCTAAGCAAAGAGGTTGAGACGGACCACGGAGTGAAAACAATGAAAAGTACGCTCTTAGAGTCTGTCAGCACACGTTTCAGTGAGATCTATTCGGATCCTCTGCACTTCATCGCGACTGTACTTGATCCGCGTTATAAAGACCAATAATTGGATGCGGAAATAAAGCAGGGCGCACGAGAAATGATCCAGGCCGCCATGGATGCTGAGACGGAGCGCGCAAGGAGCAGTGCCCAGCGCAGGAGGAGATCAGAGCGCAGAAAAAAAGACTTGTCTCTCTGCACCAGATGAGGGGGCATGCACCCTCGTTGTCTGATATGTTCAGTGAAATCCTGCAAGAAAGTGCCTCAAATAATAATAATAATAATAATAACAACAATAGGTAAGCTATTCTGTTCTTAGGCTACTATATACTGTATGTGACTATCAGATTGTAGCCATATTTCTGCTAGATATTTTTTTAATTAAACTTTAATATTAATTTATACAATTGCAATGCCTTGATTTTAGTAAAGTTAGTACACAGTCATAGCCATAAATGCAATGGTACTAATAATTGGCATAAATTCTTTCGGTGTTTCGGTTTTCGGTCTTGGTTTCCTCTTTTTTGGTTTTCGGTTTCGGCCAAGAATTTTCATTTCGGTGCATCCCTACTGTTAGTCACTCTGGCCAATGTGTTTCTCAAATAAAATAAATCCTTAAAGCTGCACTGATCACTATTTTGTATTATTAACTATGGAAAAAATGACTAGGAATTATGAAAAAGGGATCACTCGTAGTGACAAACAAAAGTTGTTCAGTTCTAAGAAGTGTTTTTAGCAACTTCCAGGTCATTTCTTATGTTTCGTAGCCTACATCTTTACTGTTTTGGTTCACTCTCCCTGCTCTCTTCAGCACATCTTTCCATCAGCAGCAGGCAGCTGTTTAAAGTGAAAAAGGTTCTGATAAAGCCCCCTAACCAGCACCAAATGACAGAGAGAAACAGTTACAACTAGCGGGTGAACATAGTTGAGCATTCGGCAGCTAAAAAGCCAGCTATTGCTCTCACGAGTAGGCCTGTCGCGATACATGGACTTATCGCACGATATATCGAAATGAGCTCGGTAGCTTTTGGTGACGCAATATATTGCAATTGATAATTTGTATAACTGAAAATTAGGGGTGGGGGAAAAAATCGATACAGTATAGTATCGCGATATTTTTCGTGGCAATACTGTATCGATACACAGACGCCAAGTATCGATCTTTTATGACATATGTGTTGGTCAGTTTGTCTGCTTGACAATCCCATTTTGCAGGAAGACAATTGAAGTGAGATGAACAAACAGAGAATTTTATCTTTTTCGATAAAACAGATGTTGACAACATTTTCCTTTGGGGACATTTTGAAGTTGGAAAAAAAGTAATACATTGCAATATATCGCAGAATATTGCAATATGTTTAAAATCGCAATAATATTGTATCGTGACATAAGTATCGTGATGATATCGTATCGTGAGGCCTCTGGTGATTCCCACCCCTACTGAAAATAAAGATGTATTCATTTTGACATACAAATCTGCAAAATGTCCCTGAATGAAATGCTCCCGTGTTGTTAATTTAATTATTTTCTTTGGATGACCAACATGTACTAAAGACAAAAACCTATATTTAGTATATTATATTTAACATATAAAATAATTTGAGTCAACTTATATTTTGGGGGTTTAGGATGCAATGAGCGTTTGTCCTCTGATTTATACATCAACCTATATACCACATGACTGTAGTGCAACTTAACATTTAAACAACACTAGACTAGCTCAACTAAACCAAATTGCCTCAACAGCAACTAACTAGGATTAACTAAAGAAAACCACAAACAAGGTCCTGGTTTTATACTCACGGCAAACGAGCCCCAACTCGCTACGACCGGCTCACAGGCCACAACCAAAGAGGGAGATGCACAGCAACGGAACAATAATAAAGTGACATTTATTAAATAATGATGCAAACAAGAGAACGATGAGGTGTGATTGTCGGTATCAGTGATGAATGAAGGTGTATGGATGTAATGGAGAATCGGAGGTGCATGTTGTCAGTAGTTAACAGCAGCAGCAACGCGTCACACACGTTTCTGGTGTGTAAAGACATCGCAGCCGCCAAACAGCTGACACGCAACAGAAACGCCATGCTCACGCCACGCAGCCACGCGGTGTGTAAGCGGCCTTACACACTCGGCTCCTCTTTTGGCCCCTGAAAACAAAGGGCTGTCTGGTGGCAGTAGCTGAAAGCAGAGAGTGGCCAGCAGAAGCAGCATGCAGCATGCACTAACTACAGGCTCTACTACTGCAACACTACTGACCTGACGCATCACACAGACGCACACACACACACACACACACACACACACACAGCCAGACACACAGGCACACACACACACAGAGACCCACACAGACAGACATACGCACACACAGACACACACAGAGAGACACACACAGGCACACACAGACACACACACACACACACACACACACAGCCAGACACACAGGCACACACACACACAGAGACCCACACAGACAGACACACGCACACACAGACACACACAGAGACACACACACACACACACACACACACACACACACACACAGACAGACACACACACACAGACACATACAGACCAACACACACAGACCCACAGACCCACAGACCCACAGACACACACACACACACACACACAGACACAGCCACACACACACACACAGAGACGGACACACACAGACAGACACACGCACACAGACAGACACACGCACACAGACAGACACACGCACACAGACAGACATACGCACAGGCACACACACACACAGACCCACACACACAGACAGACACACGCACACAGACAGACATACGCACAGGCACACACACACACAGACCCACACACACAGACAGACACACGCACAGGCACACACATACAGACCCACACACACAGACAGACACACAGACAGACACACACACACACGCACACACACACAGACCCACACAGACACACACACACTCACACACAGACAGACAGACAGACACAGACACACACACACACACACACACACACACACACACACACACACACATACAAGTACAAATGCATTTTCTAATCCTCGGCCAGGCAGAAGCTTTCTGTACCACTTCTTCTTCTTTGGCTTTTGCATTATCTGGCTCTGGAGATCTACCAGCTGGGACCTCAGGGTGCTCTCGGTCCTCTCCCACTCCTGCTTTTTTTCCTGCTGGGTCAGCTTCAGGCTTTCTGTGGCCTGAAGGAGGGATGCCTTGTCCTCCTTCCACGGGTTGAGATGACTCTCCAGCTGCTGCTCAGCCTTCTTCAGAGCAGCCAGGAGACAGTCACTCCCAAAGCTCTGCTGGTCAATCTGATCCACATAGGAGGCTCTGGATTCCTCTCTCTCCTCCAGCAGGGAGCTTTTCTCCTGCTGCCATAGGAGCTGATGTTCACACAAAGCCTGGGATCTTTCCACTATTGTCTTTTCCTCCACCTGTTTTAGGAGAGCTTCCTCCATCTTGCTCAGTTCATCATTCAGCTCCTGAGCTTGAGCCCTCTCCATCTCCAGATAGCTCTCCAACTCTAACTCCACGTTGGTCTTACTTACCGCGAGCATCTGTCTCTCTTTACGAAACTCGATCTTCTGTGTCTCCACATTATTTTTAAGGGCCTCCTTCTCTCCCTTCATCTGCTCCAATTTGACGTTCAGGTCTTGAGTAATGAAGATCTGTAGGTCCAGATCTTTCTGGGCTTTACGCAGCCTGTTGCTGAATTTTCCCACCTGGGATTTCAGTTGCTTTGTGAAAACAAATACATGTTCAAACTCGCTGTTTGTGCGCATGAGTATTTCTGCCGATCAGTTTGTTTTGTGGTGAATCGTAAGATCATGGCTCCATTCATGCTGCATTTTTATAGTGGTGGTGCACGAGCTTAACTCTGAGTCAACCTACTCCGAGTTTGTTAAACCTCCTTCCTGAAACGGGCCCCTGTTGTGTCTCTGCTGGAGGCACACACCTGGGATCTGGACCTACCGGTTCAGGGTTATGTGATCAATATTTAGACATCAGTTTTCTCCACATGAAATATATTTTAATGTTTTAGCAAAAGTTGTTGGATTTAAGACACAGGGCTACAGCCAAAAGGAAACAAGGAAATGTTAAACGAACTCACTCAGTTTGAGTTCATTTAACTGTTCCCACCATAGAGAGGAGCTGGGAGGAGACTCAGTGGGAGGCTATGGCGCCACTAGACATGTATTCACTGTTAGGGGTAGTACATGTTGTGTTTATGATGGTCCTGTGATGTAATATCACAGCCACCACAGCCACATTGTTGATATCCGTGGCATCCAGATGCGGCATTAAACACTTTAATGCTACAATCCTTTTAATTAATTTGAACTAAATCATGTTTCTCATGTCATCTGACATTGTTTTGTCTTTGTTAATTACAAGTGGACTCATGCAGAGCCTGAGAACATCTTTAGGCAGGGCGAGTTCATTTTTATAAAACATTTCAGCAACAAGTGCTTCACGTGAAGGCATTGAGACAAAGAGCAAAAGAAACCCACTACAAATGGACATTTAAATGCAATTAAAAAAGTGTCATTAAACAGAGTAACAAATTTAAAAACAAGCTGGAGATGATGGAGTAAGACGGGTATAAAATACAAAAATACAAAAATAAAAGTAACAGTTTCAGTGTAAGAAATTAATAATTTGATGTAATAAAAGGCAGCATCAAACGGAAATATGTAACAGGCATTCTCTAATCATAAGTGCATGTTTCTACATCATTTTATTAGGCTAGGAATATAGCAATTTCATAAACAAAATCCTTTTCATTCTTGTCGCTTCTTCTCTGATAATTGACTTTTCAAACACTTGAGAATTTCAAAGCATTTGACTAGATGACAGCGACTCACAGCAGCCTGCTGAGCAGCCAGCCATAGGGCCCTAGCTTCCTTTTGATGACTAGAAGTCTGTTTGTTTTTAATGTCTGGGATTTAACAGGACGTTGCCTTCTTGACATTACATATTATTACTCTTATTTCTCCCACCATTGTTTTTTTCGTGCAGCAGCAAACAACAACGCACTGATGACAAACTACTGCCACACCTCCAGAGAAGCTTTAGGCTTCCCGCACCCTGGCTGCATGGCGTGAGCGTGGCGTTTCTGTTGCGTGGCGGCTGCGTGGCGTTTTCTATGTCTTTGCACACCAGAAACGTGTCTGACGCTGCTGCAAGCCTTGTCTGTACACATGTATGTTTCCCATTGATAAAATGAAATAATAGCCTGTTCTTCAACTTTATTTTGTCACTATTTTGTCACAGGTTGTCACTAGTTTGTACATTTGTTTGCACATATTTTGATTTTATATATATATATAGTATATATATATATATAGATAGAGATATATAGATATATATATATATATATATAGATAGATATAGAGAGAGAGAGAGAGAGAGAGAGAGAGAGAGAGAGAGAGAGAGAGAGAGAGAGAGAGAGAGAGAGAGATTTTCATATTTCAATTCCCTTTCCTGAGATAATAAATATAAAATTACTGCACTCAAGCAGTAGTATACTTCATGTTAAACATAACTATATACTGATTTGATTACAGCAAAAACAACGTCTGCAGTAGTGACGGCAAAATAGTAGGGGTGTGCAAAAAAATCAATCAACATTCGAATTGCGATTCAAGCTCTGCCGATTCAAAATCGATTCATAGAATTCAAAAAGTCAATTCATATATTTTTTTTATTGTATGTCTACTGCAATCACATGGGAAAAGTAACTACATTTACATACTGTGAAAATCAATATTGAATCGTGACGTTTTCTGAATCGTGCACCTCTACAAAATACAGAATATTTCGTTCTATATTGACAGGTGCAATATTTGAAAATCGATAATTTTTCATTTATCTTTTTAAATTACATTTATATCTGCATTTATGTCAAAACATAGAGACATTCAAACTCAAAAAGCATGTCAAAATGTCATTTATTAAATGTATTTGTGTCAAAATGACATATAAACATCTTTTCGTATTCTATTTTGCCTGGAAACACTTCCAACATGCTTGCGTGTCGCGTGAAAAATAGGCGTCGGTCCTATTTCATGCATGCGCTTTCGGCGCGGCTCGAGACGTGCGTGTCACGCAGGCAGTGTGCAGGAGCCCTTAGTACGGAACTTTTTGATATTAATGAAGATCCGTTACATTCATGCCATTGCCAAATGAGTTGCTACAAAGCTAATTAAGACTATCATTCAGCTCCACACAACTCTCTCTGTACTTCTCAGTATGACGATGTTCAGAAGATTGTGGCGTCCGGCGAAGTGAAGATAATGACCTCTTCGGAAGAGTCCATCGTGGGATTTTATAATCCTCCTTGTCCTCCTTGGCTACAAGTATCGGCATGGAGGAGGGGTGGGGGTGGTGCGCGATTACGGAAGGCTTGTGTCATGTGGATGCAACGACAGCGGTGTTGTCATCGCTTAGAATTCCTCATGGGGGCGACAGAAACTACGCACTATAGCTTTAAGCGTTATAGTGTAAATCCATTTGTTTTTATTAAGAGTTTATGATTATGAAAATTTCCAGATGTTACATTTTATACAGTTAAAATGTCAGTTCTCCAGACCTGCTCCTGTGTAAACCCGTAGCTGGCTGCAGAGACGGTGATAGTAACTGAGTTTGGGGATGAACCCGTCATTCAGCTTTCAGTCGTGATCTGGAAAACACCCCAGAGACTCTTGTTGTGCGTCATATTGAACTGAAAGTCAAATTTAAATAATAGGAGAGACGAAACAACCCGAATAAATCTGATCCCTGGAGCAGAACGGCTGCTGGACGACACACAGCTGGACTCACATCTGGCTCTGTGTGAGTGAGTCGGTGAGTGTGTGCGTGCATGATCATGTGCACATTTACTTTTCTTACACATATGTTCATCTTTACAGATGTACACATGCATCAAAATGTGCACACACAGTACAGTAGTGTGTATTCATGCAACAAACATCCATGTGTGTGTATGTGTGTGTGTGGTTGTGCACGTGTGCTGCCTGGGAGGTTAGTGTCAACTGTTAATGACAGGCTTGTGTGTGTGTGTGTGTGTGTGTGTGTGTGTGTGTGTGTGTGTGTGTGTGTGTGTAATGAGTAGAAAGAAAGGTTCTGTGTGATTATAGGCCTCCTCTCCTCCTCTTAGGACCAGAGAGACTAAATATGGCTTCAGACTAAACACTGGCCCCACACACATATATGCTCACACACACATGCTCACACACCACAGACCACATACACATTGGCAACATACAGCACATATGAAGAAAAAAGTCTGAAAATAACCCTGAAGATATTTTTATGATCAGACAGGGCAGGAGTTATCTTCACCGTGTGGGTCACTGTGTGGAATTGAATCCGACTCACAGATCATCAAGTCCTAAAATCCCTTGGCGAGTTGTGTCATCAGGTAGCTTCATGTATTTCCAGCATGAATATTTACCATTGGATATGACTCCAGACTGCGGTGTGCACTTCAAGACAAACAAAGGTTTAATAATTACTGATAACTTACTGATAAAAGTCCTAAAATATTGTTGCTAATACTTGCTGTCTGTCACTACTCAGGTGTTATAATATATAAACTTCCCCTGGTAACAGTGATACCGGTAATGCATTGTGGCATCCATACAAATTTACTGTACTTCCATAAGCTGTTTCAGTTGTAAACAAAGAGCATCACCGTATATAATAGAGAAAACATTTTTTTATGTTTATGTTAAATATTATGTTGAAAATCAAGCTACATTAAAAAAACAAAAACATAAAACAGGTACTTATGAACAGTGCTGTAGATTTGAGATTAGGACTCGAGTCAATCTTCTGTCACAGAAATGAAGCTGTGAGTCGAGACTTGGACTTAAGACCTGAAAACGGAAACATCAAAATCTCAAATAAAAATCGTGGAGCTATAAAAAACTAAATAAATTGCAAGACAACTTGAATTGTAAAGTTGATTTCACAATTTTCTCAATTAAGAGAAATACTGTTTTGATAATTGAATAATCATTTAAGCCACACTGCGTTGATTGTGAGGAAATGCTGCTTTTCTTTTTAAGTCCCTGCTGCCGTTGAGTGAATTTAATAACCAACACTGGTTCAATGGTAATCGGGCAGCAGGCAGCAGCTTTTTGCGGCTTCGTCTGTGATCGCTGGCTTTTCAAAGCATTTTCAAAGCATTTGACGAGATTTCAAAGACTAACGGCAGCCTATCAGCACACAGCGAGAGTGCTGTAGCTTTCCTCGTCATGACCAAAACACATTTTTGTTCTTTATGTCTCAAACCACAAGCATCTGTTGGGTTTATAAGCCATATAAGTTTATTTTATGGGTCTTTACATTACTTATTATGGTACTTTCCCCATCATAGGTTCCTCATGCGGCAGCAAACAACTAATAACTAAATAAATTGTGAGGATATGCTGCTTTCTTTGTCCTATGAAATAGTAAACTAAACATCTTCCATTTTGTCAGGTGAAAAAATTGGTGACATCACTTTAGGCTTCAGGACATTTAGATTTATTTTTTGACATATTATAAACCAATAGATTCATTAAGAATTGTTTTGAGAAGATGAGTCGATAATAAAAATGTATTTGGGAATTAGTTACTAGCCCTATCAACGACACACTGGTCTTGTATAACCACACACCTTGAATGGAAGTTAATGGAAGTTATGTAAAATCTAATAACACAGCTTTGAAAAGAAAATGTTAATATGTCATTTTAATCGTCAGCATTCAGAGACTAAAAAGATGTGCATCTTGACTTTCCTAATGAGAACTTGAGACTTGAATTGCTCTTAAAGCAGAAAGTTATTCATGTCAGCAACCGATACGGATGTTTGACTTTGCTGCAAAGCTTTACAGGCATACAATTAATAAAATCATATTCCAGTTTATGTAGTGCAGTAGAGGGTAGAGCATGCAGTGAGTTTTAACTCAAGTAGCTGAGAGTCCGCATGTGAGAAAATGTGTGTTTGGCAGGCGTGTCAGTGTATTTTCTTGCACCATTGAACTCTTCGACAGGCCAACAGAGTTCATATATATTTTGGCTTTTGACTGGTTTAAAGCAAACAC
Source organism: Perca schrenkii (assembly GCA_025617405.1). Taxonomy (NCBI): domain Eukaryota; kingdom Metazoa; phylum Chordata; class Actinopteri; order Perciformes; family Percidae; genus Perca; species Perca schrenkii. Next base: position 33,354,322 of record CM046792.1, read on the forward strand.
ACACACTCTCCGCACTCGCAGCTGTTCTGGTGAAACAGGCCCTTGGGTTAAGTCACATCACATTCTATTAATACACGCTTGCTAACATTGTGTGTGTCGTGTGTGTGTGTGCACGCAAAGTCTCTTTGGGAGGTTGTCTGACTGTGTTTGCATCAGGACTGATCAGGTTTGTGTGTGTGTGTGTGTGTGTGTGTGTGTGTGTGTGTGTGTGTGTGCGCGCGCGCCTTGCTTTAGGGCGTGTGTGTTTGTGTGTGGTGTCAGTGTATCTGTTTGAACTTTGACACTGACCACACTTCCAAACAGCTGTATCAGCCCTTTATGAGGTGTTTTTGTGTACGTGTGTGTGTGTGTCTGTGCGTGTGTGCGTTTAGAGACCTATATCCTTCTTCTCCCCCTCCGAGTTTCCTTTCACCTGGCTTGACCTCCGCATGCAGGCAATGTGATGTCACGTCCAGATGTTTCCAGCTGTCCCAGTGTAGTTTGATAAGAGAAAATGTTTCAGTTATATAAAACATCAAGATTCTTACCCAGTTTTCCCTTTCACGGTCTTTACTTTCAGTATCCTATAAGAATTTGCATCATTGTATTCCAGACAGGGGAAGTCATGAAAGGTAATAAATCCTCTGAGAATATTTCAGGGCTGTAACAAAATGTATTTTTCAACTTTAAACACAGTTGTATTTTAGCCAAACTGGAGTTTAAAAGAGGAAAAATAACATGAATAATGTGACATGTATTTTTTCGTGAGGCCTACTGTACGGTTTTGGACTCCTGTTAACCAAACAACTGTCAAAAGGGACTAGTTTAGACATAAAGCACTGTGCAAACACAAAAGCAGTGACTATTCATTTGCATCAGAAACATACAGTCCAGTGTGATTCAGGGCCATGTCTTGCACCCAGCGCAATTGCCTTTGTACACCGACGGGTGCATCATTCCTACTTTGCACCCGGCGCACAGCTGACTTTTCCCTCCACAGACGCACGTCGGTAAATTAGTGAATGAACTTGCGCTCCTGGGGGCGGTTCAGCAAAAAGAGGAGGCGTGTTTCGGCGCAAACGTTCCCTGGTGCTATTTTGCAGTTTCAGAAAACAATTCCGCCACAGACCAGGAAAAACCTGGTCTAAAGTCAGTGGCGCGTTATTCAGATGCTATTTTAAGGGCGCATGCTTAGCCGTAATGTAGAGTGTGCGCACCGCGCATACACTTTATTTCTCTCATCTCACGGACCCAGCAGTTCCCATTTTTGCAAACCATACATAAATACAAGGAAAAATATGAGCTTGTTTTACACAACATTTATATGAATCATGGATGTGGTGATGACATAAATGAGGAAATATTCGAGGACTTGAAGAGATGTGATGTTGAACTGCATGTGCCGATGCCACTTAACCCAAATGCCACAGCAGCAGCAGCACGGGAGAGGAGAGACAGAAGATCTGCATTATCTATAGTGAGGTAATCTCGGTCTAATGTTAAGACTACAAAATATCACCATGCATTCAGTGAGAGGGAGCCCAAAACATCGTAAAGTATGTTTTTCTGACATTTCTTTATTTACATTTTGTCAAAAAAAAACAAAACAATAGCAAACGTCGGTCTCCTCGGCTGTGTACCGCTCCTGGCGTGCGCCCATGGATGTATTAAGAGTGTGCGCCTAGCATATCCGTCATTATAATAGCAAATCCGCCATGGAACAAGCGCGCCTGCTTTTAAAGGGAATGTGAGATACCACTCTGATTGGTTTATTGCACGTTACGCCCAAACCACACCTATGAGTAATCCCGCCGGTATAATAGCAACAGCGCCCGAGATCCACCCACAAAGCTACTTGCGTTATTATTTTCACCAGAACAGATTATTTCATCCATTTCTTTCTCTGTTTGAACTGTTCAGTGTAATTGTGTCATGTATGTCCTCTTCTCCAGCTGAATGTCCACACAGTAAAGTGTATTTTTCTTGTAGTTTGAATGCGGTCACGGTTTTAAATGTGAGCTCAAAGGAAAGATTCAGTGACAAGTGTTCTTCTTGCGACACTGTTGAGACTAACTGTGCTGCCAGGTGTGGACTGTGATCTGCCTTAAGTGTATGTGTAGACACAATTTGGATATTTCTGGACATAAGATACTCTGTCTGATCGGGGCCAAATTCTCCAGTCCAGCCTCCACCCAGAATCCCCTCTCTCCTCCATCCAGCTGGACGGACCAAACCCCCTCATTATTTCAGTCCTGGGTGGGCCCGGACTCTGTGTGTGTGTGTGTGTGTGTGTGTCTTTTGAGGTCACCTCTGAACCTGTTGAGGTCAGCTCCCACAGCCCGGGGCGACCGGTGGCCTGGGACTCAGTCTGAGTGTTAATCCCAGGCTTGGTGTCACTGCGGTGGGTCATGCTCTGTAATTTAGTCCCCTGCTCCGTCTGGGGCCTCTGGGCCCTCAGGACCACCCAGCACACTTTAGCAACTACCTACCTCAGTGTGTGTGTGTGTGTGTGTGTGTGTGTGTGTGTGTGTGTGTGTGTGTGTGTGTGTGTGTGTGTGTGTGTGTGTCTGTGTGTGTGAGAGAGCAAGAAACCGAGAGGGGGTGTGGACTGAGGGTTTTGCAAAAATGTTTTTTTTGTGTCGCGAATGCATGTAGGCAGGAGAGCCTTAAGACCGTGTGTGTGTGTGTGTGTGTGTGTGTGTGTGTGTGTGTGTGTGTGTGTGTGTGTGTGTGTGTGTGTGTGTGTCACAAGGAAGTTAGGAAATTGTTGCATGTACTGTATGTGTTTTTGAAGTTGTGTTTGCACATTGGGGAGGATATGTGTGTAGGACTTAAACCAGTGTTCCTTTCGTTAAATAGACTATTCAGCAGTTGTTTTTTTTTAATTCAAATTATGAAGAACACCCTTTTCAATTTACCAAAGCCCAAAGTTAAGTCTTAACCGTGATTTATACTTCGTAAAATCTATGCCGTGGCTATGTACGTAGGTACGTGGAGACACGGACCTACGCCAAACCCTACACTGTAGGCTGACGTGCACCTCTCGGAAAATGTAACAACATGTCACGGCGACGCACGTTGCATTTCCCCCGACTCATTTCCTGGTCCTCCTTCTCCATAAACAACATGAAATCAAGCAGAGGGTTAACTTTTCCTGCTACAGATTTCCCACCGTGGTCCGAAAACACAGAGGAGTTACTCTCTCACTTCTCCCTCGCTCTACCACACACTCCGCACACACACCAACGCACAAGTATAAACTTCACTACGGCGAAAGCTCTGCATGGAGCCTCCGCAGAACCGTAAATCACGCTTTTACATATTATGCTTTTTGGCTTTTTCCCTATATATCTTTTTTGTGCACGTTATGTGTTATGGGCTTACAAAGTGAAAAAGCCCAAAGTCCACCCCAAAGGGACTTACCATCTCCAACAGAAACACTGTTCACCAACTGCTCCAAACAGCTCTATTGTAGTCCAGCCTTTACTTCAGAGACAAACGTGGTCACTTTGTAACACACGTTATAATGCTCGCCTAGCTGCTAGCATGGCACGCCCTCATACTCTGCTTCTGACTGGCTAGTAGTCCTTACCTAGGTACTGCGCATCTGCGACTCCCAACAAAGATGGAACAGAAGTGATATAACCTCTAAGTACAATTATGAACCTGAAAATGAGCATAATATGAGCACTTTAAACACAAATCGAAAAGTATATAATTGAACTGGTTAAAATCCAATTTTCCCCTGGTTATTCCTCTGAAGCCTTCAGGTCTTATTCTACACTGTCTGACAATGTCATATATATTATTTATCAGCTTGTCACAGCTCTTAATTTAGGATATTTGATTGTGTGTGTGTGCGTGCGTGCAGAGATTTCATCCAGTGGTGTGTTTCTGTTTTCATCTGCCCATATTTCAGACTGACATCTAAAAAAATAAAAGAGACATATTCATCACGGATTGAGGGAGGGAGGGAGAGTGATGGAGGGAGGGCGGGTCTCTCACACCCGACCTATCAGCGGAGAATAAAGCTCTTTGTTCGTGACCGTGTGAACACGCGTGTCAAAGAAAAGCAGAAGGCCTCCCTCTCGCAGCCTCGCCGTCCCAGAGAAAACACAGGAGTTAAGCCGGCTCTTTGACGGAGCAGGACAGCCTCATAAATCACGGCGCCGTGTTTTAGCAGCCGTCCGTGCCGCTGAACGATGGCCTGTTAAAGCATCTCTGACAGCTTTGATTGGGGAGGCGGTTATAAAAGGGAGGCTTTGACTTTATTTTTCTTACCAAAGAAACCCCAGACACCTTCTCACTTCTTGTATTTTTACATTTCAGACATTAAGCTCGCACTCATCTGGATCACCTTGAAGTGAGCGAACCGGTAGAATAAGCCTCAACTTCTGGGTCTCCAACATCCATCATTCCTGGTCAAAGAACAGAATCTGATGGCTATTCCCGATAGGGATTATCAGTGAATTTTGATGAGGTGTTTTTGGTCTATACACCCTTTTCATTCAACCTGTCTCATCTCTTCTTCTTTCTGTGATTTCGGAAACCGAATGCACAATTTTTATGTCCGTCACACTGTCACAATATACAGTGTAAAGGATAGGGTTTTACATACTCTAAGGTAAGATATCCATTTAAAAAAAAGTCTTTATCTGCCCCGATCACATGCAGATGTTTGCTTGCAGCTGCATTGCATTCTGGTGTATTTTCTGCTATTGTTGAACAACTGTGCACAAAGGCAGCTTAAGAAAGAAGACTTTACCCTTTTTTATTCTCTGTCAAGTGACATAAAAAAATTGACATTTCCTCGGATTGCTGAATCATCTAAAAATATATATATATACTGCATCTTGAACATGTCCATATTTGGCGAGCTGTCCTCTTGGACAGATTGGATCAGGTTGGGTTGCCACATCCTATCACCTAATCCCCCACTTCTCCTCTCCCTCAACACTCAAACAATGAGACTTGAGTAAACAACAACCTCTTTTTTTTTTTTTCTCCAATTCTTTAACTGTCTCCATGTTATTCTCTGTCTTCCTTTCTTTTTCTTCTGGGGCCTTTCTGCCTTTATTAGAGAGGTAAGCTGAGATACAAGAGGGGGGGGGGACATACAGGAAAACCGTCACAGGTCGGACTCGAACCCTGGATCTTCTGCATCGAGGAACAAACCTCTGCATATGTGCGCCCGCTCTACCAACTGAGCCAACCGGCCACATCTCTTTCTTCCTTTCTGTCTCAACTTACTGTACCTTCTCTACCTGCCTTTTCAGTCCGTCTCTCTCTGATTTCGTCTCTCACTCTGTTCTATCTCCTCCTGTCTCGTCTCCTCTCCTCCTGTCTTATCAGTGAGTGTAGACGGACCGTGTTATCAGTATTGTCTGTGTGTGCTTGTTTTGACCACAGACAATAGTGGTTGCTGTCTGTCTGTCTGCCTATCTGTCTATCAGACACTGGGAGCGGAGATGCTGATCACTCCTTGACTCGTCCGCCAGATCGCTCTGTCTCCACCGCCTGCCGCTTGTTTACGTCCCAACTTACCATCTAGTACCTCTCTGTCTCTTTCAATTTTACTTCAGTTTGCTTCGTTGGCGTGAAATGCCTCAAGCTAAATGCTCTACTGCCACTGTCTCTTTGACCACTTATTTGAATGCTGCAAATTTTTCAAAAGAAATGAAGCATCTTATTAGAGAACATCTGGTGAAAATATCTGCCCATATATATACAATATATTTAACATGCACTACCACACAACTATGACAACATGTAAACTCCTTAACCTGTTAACCTGTCAATATGTCAACATGTTGCTTACCAATTGCTTGAATATTTTAGAGACTTCTAAAGGGAACTCCACCGATTTGTCACATCAAAGTCTATGTCTTGAGTACTACTGCATATGTGAAAAAAGCAGGTTTTGAAGGAGAATGCTTGGAGAAGCGATATCTCTGCTTCTGCAGCATTGATTTTTCTTTAACTCTCCGTCCTAAGTCCGACAGTGTTGCAGGAGTGCAACGATAAAATCGCACAGAATCAAGATTCTTGTATCTGTAAAATGAACGCAGATGACTGGAGAGACAAACACCAGGAGGAAAAGCCAGAGGTGTGTTTTGCGGGAAGAACTGAGCACAACGTATGTTTGGCGTCTCTGTTCTCTGCGTGTGTGGTGTATTCTGATAGTGTAAGCTAGTGTCTGACAATTTGTAGTGTTTAGGTTAACTCCCTGCAACCCATTATACGCCCCTGCAGTGGTGTGTGTGTGTGTGTGTGTGTGTGTGTGTTTTTTTCTGGGAGAAACAGGTTATTGGCAGCAGACATCAGGATGTACAACAGCTGAAAGGAACTTAAACGAGACACATATTTAGATATTTAGGCCTCACCACTTGAGTTTCTTTGCAGTTTCTGAACAGTGAATCTGTTACAGTGCTGTCATTACTGAGGTAACTTGTACCTGTGTTAAGTAAAAGCACATTTATTAGTGTGTGTGTGTGTGTGTGTGTGTGTGTGTGTGTGTGTGTGTGTGTGTGTGTGTGTGTGTGTGTGTGTGTGTGTGTGTGTGTGTGTGTGTGTGGGTGTGTGTCAAGTCATCCTACACCAGGAAACAGGCTCTGTGATTCTAGCTGTCGTTAAACTGAGATTCTAATTGGCTCTTTAATTAAGACACGGAAACACACACACACACACACACACAGCCACCTATGGCACATTCATTTGACCCTAACATGGACCTTTTCTACTGTTTTCTTATTCCTTCTCTCTTCCCGTATGCTACTGCGAATCTGTCTCACTCCATGTCCTTCCCTCTTTTTCCTTCTTTCTCCCTCTGTTTGCATCAGTCCTCAAACTTCACTCTCTCCTCTCTCTCAGCTTCTTATAATGACTTGATATTCCTTTCCTGTCTTCTTTGTCTTCTTTATCTTTCTTTCTTTCTCTCCCTCTGTCTCCTTGTCTCTCTCTTTTGCATGTCCCGTCATCCTCCAGGGAACGAGGGATGTGTTCTGCCACGTCGCTTTCTGCCAAACAGACTGCTGTCATTTTCCACTGACACAGATAGTACGACACTGTGTGTGTGTGTGTGTGTGTGTGTGTGTGTGTGTGTGTGTGTGTGTGTGTGTGTGTGTGTGTGTGTGTGTGTGTGTGTGTGTGTGTGTGTGTGCGCGCGCGCGTCTACCCATGTGTCTTCATATGGCTCTGTGTGTGTTTGTGTGTGTGGCTTGGAGTTTATCCATGCTGCTTGCTGTGGCTAACTGAGCAGGAAACATCTAATCTGTCGGCTCTTTGGAAGCACACACACACACACACACACACACACACACACACATACACATATATACACACACACACACTAAGCTTTGTTTCCGCCTGTGTCATTTTATCTGGCACTGAGTTATTTTCGAGCCATGTTGACTTTTACTACTTTACCACTTTACTTTCACTTGACAGGAGCTTGTAAATGTTTGTGTCTGCACACTCTCTGTCGCTCTGTCTTCTCCACTGATATCTAAATTGCTCGGAACAAAGTTTCAATATGTCGTCCTATAAAAATACACCCACAAAAACAAATAAAGATTCTTTCTTCATTCACCTCTTTTATTGCTAAAAGTGTATCATGAGAACTGCCTTGATAAAAAATAATCAAAAGGCAGTTATGTTCTTGAAATAAAATCCTGAATCCTCTTTATCTGAGACCGAGACAAGACCCAGTAAAAATGCGGTCGATTACGAGACGAGACCTTCAAAAAGTGCTCTCAAGACTAGCCTGTAACAATTGTCTAATTGTCAATATTTTTTACATGATAGTAATGTTTTCTATGTTTAACCAAAATTAATTGCTAACGTTAGCTAAGGTCCTCAGGCATATGACTGGTAATTGTTGATTTTGTTTAGATATGCCAAATTGTAATTATGTAAGTGATTATTGGTCAGACTATATTTTTCTTTATTATTATTTCAATTGTTAGTTGTTGGCACTTGAAACTATACACGTTCATAGCAGGGGCGATTCTAGGATCCGACCTTTAGGGGGGCTCTGCTCCTAATGAGAATGTGACACGGATACAGTGCCTTGAAAAGTGTTAATCTCTCCCCGCCCCTCCACATAGACATAGAGTCTCAGAGATCTGTCTCAGATAGAGACTCAGCCAAAGGCGGGAGTCTGGCACAACCTCCTCTGATTGGCCAGCACTACGTTTCGGTTAACCCTTTCCTTGACTGGGTTACAGGTGCATAGCATTGGCAACAGCAACACAGGATAATAAACCTGTTTCAAGCACTTTGAACCTGTAATTGTTTGTCCTCTGTCACTAACAGACAAGTTTGCAAAATATTCTTTATATTTATATATATATATATATATAATATATATAATATAATAGAATTTTTAGAGATGATTTCTGAGATGAAATTTCAGGGGGGGTTGAGCCCCCTTAAAAAGGTTCTAAAATCGCCAATGGTTGATAGCAACAAAATGACAAGGGTGGGTATAGTTAGATAATATAGAGGCGTTGTTTACTTCATAAGCTGTGTACCTGTGTTATTACATTATCTCGGTCACATAACAGTGATATAACCAAAATATGCATCCTGGGATTCATTCAAAACTTAAATTTGTATAAAAATGTATAAATAAATATTTTTTAAGTTTACTCTAAGAGACAATTATATTGTTAAAAGCAATTATTTCTGAGACCAGTAATTGTACAGCAAAATTTGGAATTGTTACCACTCTACTCAAGACCGGTCTCGAGTACTACAACACTAGCTACAAGTACAGGTGAGAAAATATAATACAATCTATTAATGTTGGTTTGAGTAATACATCCAAAAGTTTGAAGGCTTATCGGACCCTAAAACACTCCACAGCAGTATGTAAAGCTGTCACAAAGGATTTTACATCTCGGGAAAGTTATTCCAGCAGCAATCATTTTATCCCCTGTCTAGACAGTCATGAGGTTAACAGTAGAACAATGCCTTTTATGTTCCAAAGTAATCTTCTCGGAAGACTTTTTTTATCTGGACTACCTTGTGTTTTTTTGTTGCTGGAGCCGTCTGCGCCATTGCCCCTGCTGTGCCAACCCAGTGGTCACGCTGAACTAAACGAGGAGGCTGCATTTTAGAAACCGAACCAATCACAGCAGTCAAACATACTGAGGTCCTGGGTGGTACTTCTGCTATTACCACAATCTTGTTATTAACTGTTTAATTCATTGCAATTTTGATTTTTCTTTGACAAAATGTTTTTGCAATATTTTTGAGCCATGTGAGAGACAAATGTGAACACAGCAACAAACTCTCACCTCAAACTCCCTTGTAGCTACCAAACCACATGCAGTCAATCAGATAAAATTATTTCATTTAAACCACAGCAGTTAACTCCGTGTGTGTGTGTGTGTGTGTGTGTGTGTGTGTGTGTGTGTGTGTGTGTGTGTGTGTGTGTGTGTGTGTGTGCATGCTCTTAATCATGCATTTCTATAGATAAGGCTGAGCATGATTTTTGTTTGTCTTTTTCAGTACCTTTCTTGCGGCTTTGGTGCATGTGTGTGCGTTTGAGCGTGAATATACAAACAAGACTCTTTGTTTGTGCATGAGGTTTGTAGCTCCGGGAATAATGTCAAATGTTGGCTGTTGTCAGAAGCTGTTGGTCTGTTGTTTGGGATAGCATACAGATAGATGGAAAGAAAGAAAAAAAGGGTCCGAAGAATATTTTAATGCCCCGATTTCATCACTCCGTGACAGAATTCTGTCAGCTCAGACTTTGTGACATTAGACTGAGTTGCTGAGATGTACACCAGGATTAGAGTGTGTAAGACACAGCGAGATGTCCCTTTATTTATGTTGAATAGAGTCCTGACTTTACTACAGACACGCCAGGAGGTCACAACCCCAGCAGCTTCTACTGCAGGTTGTTTAAGGTCACCAACAGTTCAGCTGCTTTGTGCAAACTTGGGTTCACAAATGTGCATGTTGTTATACACGTGTTTGTGTGTGTGTGTGTGTGTGTGTGTGTGTGTGTGTGTGTGTGTTTGTGCATGTGCGTCTGTGTTTGTGTCAGCCCATGTGCAAGCTTTGGTTCATATCTGTGTGCGTGTTCTGGTTTTGTGTGTGTGTGTGTGTGTGTGTGTCCAGGCTAAATGTGTCTTTGTGTTCTCTCAGCTGGCATCAATCAGTGTGTGTGTGTGGAGCTGAGCTGCTGCCAACAATGGAGCCCTTCACTGGACCTGGAGCCCTTTTTATCAACACACACACACACACTTTCAGGGACCCCGAGGTGAGGGTGGTTGTGGGTCGTGTGTGTGTCTTGAGGGGGATGAAGCTGGTGTGTGTGTGTGTGTGTGTGTGTTGCATGGTAGAAGTTGTGTGTGAGGATGTAAAGAATGAATATACATGTAGGAGTTCTGGGTTTCTATCTTTGTGAGAACCAGGTATACACCCTAAGAGTCACATTTTGGGAGCATGGCTGGGTATTGACTGAAAATGTTCCATAGCGATGCCATTATGATACCTGAGTTTTCAGTACTGATACCATAATGATGGGGAATATAACCTTTTTTTTATTATTATTCAAAAACATGCTAAAATGCTCAGTTGAATCTGCGTTAAAATACTTTGCCCCAACGAAAAAATAGTCAGAAAAGTTTCCTGATTTTGATCAGGAAGGATCAGATGAACTTTTAATACTGAATACTACAGCCACAGTTTAGTCTGTACAGTTGTAATGAAATGCAGCCCTATTTGGTCCTCACTTTTTTTTAAAGGTGGAGGATGAAGACTTTTTTTACAGGGGTTGGACATTTATTGTGGTGGTCAAGGTTAGATTCGGGGGCTAGGGGATGAATTAAGTCTATAAGTATAGAAGTAGAATCAAAAACGCCTTTGTTTGTGTGTGTGTGTGTGTGTGTGTGTGTGTGTGTGCGCGCGGCTTACTTGCAAGGTGTGAGTGACACGGCACCGATAGATGACCTCTGCCATGACTTTTTGAGATTACCACGGAAACTAAGGGAACTGGGGTTTAAGCTCCGACTGTTTACATCTTTGCGTGCAAGTCTGACAGAAGGCACTCATTCTCATGTACCTATATGTTTGTAGTTTAGTATTACACAAATCAAAACGGCTTACTTTGGCAATTGCTAACCCTGACACACACACACACACGCACACACGCACACACTTCACTTAAGAGTCTTCCATTTCTGTTTTTGCAGTATCAAATGGCGAGCGCTGAATCCATTTGTCAACCAAACTGCAGGCGTGCGTTGGCGCTCGGGCCTGCCGATCACTCATTTATCTGAACACACAGTCGTCCATTAGTCCCAGATCTGCTTTCACCTCTTCTTTTTCTCTCCGTCCGTTCATCTCTCCTCCTCCTCCTCCTCCTCCTCCTCCTTCTTCTCCCATTTCCCTCCTCCTCTTCGTCCGGCTTGTCCTTTCTTGTTGTCCTCGTCACCATCCGTCTGGACCTGTCATCACTCTTTCGCACCGCTCCACTCATCTCCACTCCTCTGTTGTTGTAATGATGGAGGGACGGAGGGATTGACCCCTGGCTGGAGGTCAGAGTTCACCTGGTCACACCCCACCTTCATTCATGCATTCACTCGCTCTCTGTTAAACAGTTCTGAGCTGTGTGCTTAAGTAAAACCCAGAAGAACTTAAGCTCTACTTGTGCTGCTTTTCCTCGTTTTTCATTTCAAAGGCAGTATTCAGTTTCTGTTTGCTCTTCTCCCATCTTTCTGAACTCTGCAGTTTTTGGGAATGCTGCAGAAGCCAGCCAAGTGTAAGGGCAAGTCATCCGAGCAGAGGTGTATAGCGAGCAGTTTTTTTTAACTCTCCTGTGTTTCATCCTTTTAGTTCAGTTGATTTTTTTTTTCAGTTGAGAAAGAAGCAAATCTGTAATTAAACTGGAGAACCTAAAAATGGGATTGTCAGTCCTCTTATCAAGAGTGGTTGTGAGATCAGACCAAACTGGTCTGATCTCTGAAAAGAAAGTAAGGCTCGAGAGTTACCTCAACTTCGGTTTTGGGGGGGGGGGGCTCAGCTTTTCTTAGACATGAGTAGGGGGGCGCCAAGGAAAAAAGGTTGGGAACCACTGGATTAGATCATTTCATTAACGTGAAATTTAACAGGTGTTCCTAATAATCCTTTAGGTGAGTGTATATAATCCTATGGGTCAGTTGGAAAGATCCATCCCTGTTTGATCAACTTTTGATAGTTGTGCACACACAGTTGTCCTTCCTGTGTAATTATTACAGTCAGTGGTTCAGATGATCTGGCTAAACTGTTGGTTTGTTTTCTTCATGTTTCCAGATCCAAGCAATTAACGTGATGTGTACAATGTTAGGATAACGAATGAAAATGATGAAAATGATGTGATTTAGTGAAATGATCCTTAAACATAGTGTGTAAAATAGTGTGAAAAATGATTTTGTTTTGGTACATCTTTTTGTTTCCTGCTCCCATTTTGTGTCTTGACCTTGCATCCACAGAGAACTTGACATTCCCAAACATTACTTTCACTTTTTATTCAAAGGTGTAAAGAGTTGTGAGGTCTTAACGGCAACAACAGGAAATACAGTGCTGATCTCTGGTCTCCGGTGACCACACGTTTTTAAAAACAACATGTTTTGATGAAGTTGTTCACGGTGAATACAGAATACAGAGTAAATCAGCCACCTGACAGACTGGACTGTGACTGTAATGGAGGAGCTGTGGACTTGATGCTCATAAAACTGTTTACACAGGTTGTGCAGTCTTGTGGGAGAAATGGGTGTGTCGTAGAGGCCCAGAACCTCCGAGAACCAGAAGATGATTCATGATTTGCTAGATACTGTATTTCCAATAGGGGAATGTATTTTGTTTGTAATATCTTTAGTGATAACTGCCTTGTTTTTATTAAATGAGGGAACATGTGCAGCGTTTCTTGCAGTCTTTAATCAGTGAAATGGCCCGCAGGAAATGTTCTTTAGTTCTCACGCTTCATTTTCAAGGCGGCGACGAGATGGTCGACACAACGTGGTCGACACAACACGTTTAGGTTTGCTGCGTCTTCGGGTTTCTAAACTTAGATTCTTACTATTGAGGACACCTGTTTCGTTATTTAATGTCTCAGAACAAAGTGGTACCACAGCAGTGAACAGCTGTCGTCCTTTCTTCTGCAAAAGGGGGACTTCCCCTGGCTTTAAAAACACTATTAATTAGCATCTTTATTCTCTTATATGCTGTAATTCTCCTCTCGAGAACAAGTGTCAGCACTTTTATTCAGTTATTCTCCGCGTTGAGAGGAGATTGTTTTGTTACGAATGTCACGAATGAACTGTCAAGCTCAGCTTTTAAGAAGAGAAGTCCTAAACGTCCTCAGGATATTGGGAATGTTTCTATGCCAGGGGTGTCAAACTCATGTTCACTAAGGGCCACACTGGAAAAAGAGAATCACACCAAGGGCCAGACATGTAGAGTTTATTGACATGCTTTTGTTACTGCGTGTCACTTTTTTAAAAAACATTTTGTTAGCTTTTTTCCTCATTTTGTGTTGTTTTTGTTCTGACTTTTTTGTGGCTTTCTCAGACATTTGTCACCTTTTTGTAAATTTGTTGCTTTTCCCGACATTTTTGTACACTTTTTGTTGTATTTTTGTAGACCTGAAGCCCCACAAAAGTCATCAAAAGAGTTCCTTAGCCATCAGAGAATTTAGCAAATCAAGCAAAACAATGATCTTTTTTTTTTTAACAACAACCTGTTTCACAGCCTGAATATGAAAACTCTCTGCTTCTGGGGGGATTTATGTGTCTCAGAGTCGGCAAATCTGCCATATTCTGCTTTGAATGTCATATAATTGCTTTGTTTTAAAAAACACTTTCCTGTGTTTGTGGTTTGGCGCACAACTAGGTGGGTCAACAGTTATTGTGAACCCAAATTTATATACGGGCCGGATCTAAATCTGCAAGGGGCCGGATTTGGCCCCCGGGCCTTGAGTTTGACGTGTGTGTTCTATGTGATTAGTGTGATATGTTCAGCAGAGACGTTCACTGACTCCTTCCTCCCCCAGGTGATGGCGCTGGCGGAGGCTGCCGAGGACAACCGAGCACAGCTGGAGGAGGCATTTGTCCGCCTGCGGAGCGCCACGCACCTGCTGGTGCTGCTGCTGTCGCTGTCGCAGGGCCTGACCCCCGACCAGACAGCCATCCTGGAGGCCACGCTGCTGCCGCTGCTGCAGGACACTCCACAGCTGGTACACACACACACACACACACACACACACACACACACACAGGAGGCCATTAATATGTCAGGGTCTGTCCATCCATCTGCAGCCTGCTCAGTAAACACAGCCGCCGCTTGAACACACACTCTGAAAACTTTTAAAATACATTAAGTACTTCTGGTACCTGAGGAATACACACACACACACACACACACACACACTCTCCGCCACTCAACCCTCACCTGTCAGCTTTGTGCTAAGGGTGTTTTCTGTGGTACCTGTTTATGATTTAAGCATTAAAGCTGTGTGTGTGTGTGTGTGTATGTGTGTGTGTGTGTGTGTGTGTGTGTGTGTGTGTGTGTGTGTGTGTGTGTGTGTGTGTGACAGACAATGCACACAAAAAAATACACACAAGAGGTCAAGGTCACAATAGGCCTCTGTGTGAATGGATGACATATTGCTCTTTAATCAGCATCTGAGTCACTGTGTGTGTGTGTGTGTGTGTGTGTGTGTGTGTGTGTGTGTGTGTGTGTGTGTGTGTGTGTGTGTGTGTGTGTGTGTGTGTGTGTGTGTGTGTGTGTGTGTGTGTGTGTGTGTGTGCTGCAGGGGACGTGTTGACAGAGCTCCTCCACCACGAAAGATTTCTCACCCCATAGAGACTCTGAGAGTGTGTTTGTGTGTGTGCGTGCGTGTGTTAGTTTTTCCATAGCTCTGATCAATCCCCTCAACCTCTCATTACCACTAAGTCTATTTCCAGCCATCTCTGACAGTCTACACACACACACACACACACATCTGCGTCTTTATAAACAACAGTACATTAAATATATTTCACAGCGTATATATATACACACACACACACACACACACACACACATACACACACACTGTAGACAGGAATAGGTTTAGAAGGTCAGTTGATGAGCCTCAGGGGACTGTGTACGTGTGTGTGTGTATATGTGTGTGTGTGTGTGTGTGTGTGTGTGTGTGTGTGTGTGTGTGTGCGTGCATGTGCGTTATTTTAAATGGGATTAATGGCATTAAGTGAATTTGCAGTAATCAGGGTTACGTCCACAACATTAAAACAAACAGGTGCACTCATGACTTATTTAAGAAAACACAACACACTTTCCAATACAGTGCCATGACTACATACTGAGAGGGATTGTTTTTTTTAAACGTATCAGGAGTTTTTTTTCTTTTACTCTATTTATTAAATGATATTTCTGGTTCATTTATAACTAGAACTAAGAATGTATCATTGAAGCCAAAAGTCTCACATTTAAGGAATCACTTGTGTCTTAAAGTGAATACTTGTGGTGTTAGAATGGATGTGCCTCATCACACTCTTCATCTCAACCTTTGGCCTTTCCATGTGACCACTCAGATGAGGTCATTCCAGGTGAATGCAGTTCCTACTCTCAGAGAGTGTCCTTTCAGTGGAATAAATCTCAGGAATGTCATGGACAAGAATAAAGCCACAGAGGAAGACGGAGGGAGGAAAAGCTGGATTAAAGGAGGAGAGAAAAGGTTTAAAGGGAGGAGGTAGAGGGAGACAGAGAGACAGAGAGAAGGGTTAAAGTAAAGACGGGTTTATGGTTCTGTGGATGCTCCACGCAGAGCTTTTGCCGTAGCCTATGTACTGTAAGTGGATTGGAGGTTATACTTGTGAGTTGGTGTGTGGAGGCATAGTGGGAGCAACCAAGGGCCAGATGTACGTACATTTGTGAATGTAGCATTCTCAGCGCCATGGCCAACCCGGAGAAAGCCCACGCTGTGATACCTCAGCTCACTTCGTATTTACCAAACCTGCAGTTCATCGGGTAATCAGCACCTTTCTCCGCCCACTATAGCGTAAATTGCGCGCATCTTTCTATCATGGATCAGCCATCAAGTCAGTCAAAACAGCGAAAACAAAGATTTAGCGATAACAAAGTTGATCTGCTTGTTCATGAGGTAACCGCTTGATGCGTGTTATTTCGGCATTAGTGGTGGGGAAATGTATGCATTGACTAGTGCGCTGTAGCAAAGCGTTAATTACTGGTGCTATGATACGGCTGAGTGCAGACTGCAATATTCCCACTGCTGATGCTATGACTGTTTGAAATGATCCTGATGCCAATATTTGTAATGTAGCGAGGAGTTTAAAAACTGCTGGAATGGAATATGAACTCTGAGTCGGAGATTCAATGTCCTCTTTGATTTCTTCCAGTAACTGTAATTTTGCATGGCTGCTTAATCTGTAACACCTAATGCTTTCGTGTTCACTCAACTGAAAAAGTGTGATTCTTCTGGCAAAAATCTTTTCAGCTCATCTGCTTGCTTGGATTACTGCCGCCATTTCACCAGGAGGCATATGCGAGGAAACCCGCTTGCGGATGGTTTACACCTGCTTTTAAGAGGCAGAGAATTTTCACCGCAAAATAGAGGTGCGCTTTCACGGGCAGTTTTTGTACATACAATACATAATTCGGCGCACTTTACACTTCTCCTCCCATCTCTTTATGGGAAACTCCCACTTTCCCCTTCACCCTCCCATGAATGCATTATGCATGACACTGAAAAGCCATTTGCCAATTTGCCATTTTCAGCTCCCGCGACCGGCAGTCTGCGCCTTTACCTCAGTGCGGCCTGTTTGTACATACCTCACCATGCTTTTATGCGCACGTTGCGAAACAAATACGCCTGAAGTGGGCGCAAAAGCGTTAGTACGTCTGGCCCCAAGTGTCTCCTCTGTGCTTTCTGACCATGGTGGGAAATCTGTAGCAGGAAAAGTTAACCCTATCCTTGATTTCATGTTGTTTATGGAGAAGGAAAACCAGGAAATGAGTCGGGGGAAATGAGTCGGGGGAAATGCAACGATACCAAGCCACGGCCGAGTGGCGTGCATCACCACAACGTGTAATTAATTTTTTTTTTTTTTTAGAAGTGAACTTCAGGCTACGGCGTAGGGTAAGGCGTGGGGTAGGATTCTCTACGTGGCTGCGTACGTAGAGGAGACAGAGAGACGAGTTTAAGGGGGGACGAGGAAGAAGAAGAGGGAGCCAGAGAGAAGGGTTTAAGGGGGGAGGGAGAGTCAGAGAGGGAGAGAGAGAAGATTAAAGGGTTGAGGAGGAGGAGTCAAGGACTTAATTTCATCCAATGTCCAACTCCTTTTTTAATTCTTACATTTATCCTGTATATGTATATTTATGAGCCATTTATTAATTGATTGGTTAATTCATTTATTCATTCATCCATCCTCAATTCATTCTTAAATTAATACCAGTCATTGTTTCGGCCATCATCCTTCCATTTCGATTAGTGAAATTTTGATTGGGTTCACCAAGTGTGCATCAAAATATTCTAATATTCATTATCACAGGTCTCGGTACATGGCCTCATGGGCTTAAGGCAGCTTCAGTAGCTTTTCCAGAGATATGAGTAAGTTCTTGAGATGAGTTAGGGTCTTAGTTCTGACATGGAACTGGTCAAAAAGCTCCATTTTGATGTAAGCCCACTGTATCAATTGTAGGTGGTCTAGATGGGCGTATGAGCATTTTTAAGTAGATCTTAGATCTTCTGTCATCCGGATTCTGACAACTGGACAGTAAACGGACACAATTTCGAGAGATTGTAAAATGTAACACACGTAAAACTATAAAAGGGGAGGACGAATTTACAGGGGGGCATGTTCTCCTTGCCCCCCGTTGAATTGGGGTTACTGGTAAAAATCAGGAAATCCTGTCTGTTTTAGAAGAAAAAGTACTATGTGGTTATAATCCCCATTTTTATACTCCTCTTTCTTTACATCCCATTAGTGACAGGCACTCCTCTTTCCTGCATGAAACAGAATACAAAATGACCTAAAAACTATATGTCATCTCTCACATTAGCCCAGATTATGTGATTATCCAGCTGAAATACAAAGTGCAAAGAACTTTAAAAATTTCAAAAATGTGCGGCCGCCAATCCCAAAACAGGGTGAGCTTTTCTTCCTTCCCAGAAACATGTTTTAGACAAGAGGAATCCCTCTGACAGCAGTCGTATACGCCCGGAATTCTTTATCTGAACTAAATAGACAAAAATGTTTAGAATAAGGTCAGAAAGGAGAAAGGGGAGGAGAAATGATTCCTTTCTGCGCTAAAAAGAGGTGGACAGAGTGAAGAGGAGAAAGAGAAGGAGGAGCGCCAGAGGAAATGCATCTGTGTGGTATCTAAGTAAACGTCTTATTTAGTTGCAGCCAACCAGAACACCTTCCCCTTTTCTTCTTGCATTCCTCCTGCTTCTCTCTTCCACTCCTCTCATTCCTTGTGCTTCTCTTCCTCTTTTTCACCTCCTTCTCTCCTCCAACCACTCTTCTTCATCAGCCTTCCTGTCAGGTTCTGCTCTATCTTTTACTCATCCCTCACACTCTTCCTCTTTCCCTCTTTTCCTCACCTTTACTCCCTCCTGGATCCTTTCTTCCTTTTTTCATCTCCTCATCAGCCTTCCTGTCAGTTTCTGCTCTATCTTTTATCTTACCTCATCCCTCACACTCTTCCTCTTTCCCTCTTTTCCTCACCTTTACTCTCTCCTGGATCCTTTCTTCCTATTTTCATCTCTGCATCTCCCTCATCTTTTTTCTGTCCATCCTTCTCTCTGTGTCTCATCCTCATTAACCCTTCTTAAATCTCTCCCTCTTG
The DNA here is from genome assembly GCA_025617405.1 of Perca schrenkii. Taxonomy (NCBI): domain Eukaryota; kingdom Metazoa; phylum Chordata; class Actinopteri; order Perciformes; family Percidae; genus Perca; species Perca schrenkii. The sequence goes on from CM046792.1 coordinate 33,373,162, forward strand.
CTGTATGCTTTTACCTCCCTGTATCCCTCCTCCTCTTTTCCCCTCCTGTTCTTTCTTTTTCTGAACCTCCCTCCCTTGTACCTTGTCCCTCTCTCTCCCTCTCTTTTTGTCTCTTTTCCCATCTGTCAGTCAGGCGCTGTCTGTCTGCCGGCTGTTCTTGCATGACCCCCACATTCTCCTGCCCTCTGTTTACTTAACCAGAATCCATCATACAGCCATACAGCCTTCCTCGCTTCCTGTACTCTTAACCAAAAAAATGTCTTTATAGTACCTGAAAATGTTTTTTTTAAGGCTTGTACCACCGCAGAACTATTTACAGCACTGTAAAGAACATTTTTAGAAAAACATTCTTTGCAGAATGGAGTCAAATGGTTCTCTGAGCTTTATGGAGGTATAGAGAATCATTGAAGAGAGTATGAAATGTTTCCAATCTGCAGAATTAAAGGATTTTTTTTTTTAGAAGCTACATAGGGCCATGATTGTGTTTCAACAGGTGTCGTTTTTATATGAAACATATCAGATGGATTTTTGAATCAGTTTGGTTCCATGTGACTGGCACCCCAACTTTACAAGAACTTCCTCTCAACCCAGCCCAGTTTTCCAAAGGAATAATGTGTCCATATTGGCTCTGCATGAAGAAATGCAGCCTCATCGCTCATCTGAGCGGAGCCAGTCCGACAGTAAAGCAGAGGTGCCAATGCAGAGGGCAAAAAAGAAAATGCAGGGTCATCCGCAATGCCATATCCTGTTGAAGCGAAGTGGTGGACAATTAAATGCACGCAATCGCATACATGTGGTGGATTACACTGTAGTAAACCTCACGATTGTTGCGTTCTGCGCATATTAGAAACCACTGTACCATGTTTTGGCGTCTGATGAGCCTTTTTTTATCAAGGTAAGTCGATTTGCAACGACGACCTGTCACCTTCACACAGTTCCACATTCATACCTGGAAGCTGCTCAGTACAACCACAGTCTGATCTGCTGGCCACTGAGCAGCTCCACTGGAGCGGTTGGGGTTAAGGGCCTTGCTCAAGGGCACCTCAGTGGTGGTAAAGAGGAACAGACAAGCGCTGCTCTTTCCCAGATTTTATCCTGCTGGTCTGGGGATTGAACCATACCTTAACCATCATTTATTTCCCATAACCACAATCTTTACCTAGCCTTAACTTTACAGTAGTTTCCATGTGCAAGCATTGTGGAAATTGGGTAAAGCAAGCTATTTTGAAATGTTGCAATGGAACTTAATCTGGGGTTTTGCAGGATTGTTTCCGATATTATTGTTTTCATCTTTAATGTTTTTGGCGATGCTTTACCAGATGCCCTCAGTCTCTCTGTCCATCTTCCCATCCTTCTTCATCTCTCTGAGCCTCCCTCCTTTTCTGGGTCATTTTGGCCATAAACTATATAAAGAAGAACACTACACAAAATAATTTATGGTGCTAAATGATTTATATTAATTTTAAAATGAATATAAATCTTAGAAAAGAATATCTAAGAAATACTAATTGGAGAGTAATATTGATCCCTTATTGCTCAAGCTGAACTAAGTATTTTAAATGTTAGTATTATATTTTGAATTAAACCCACCCCTACAGGCTGTTGCTGTCCATTGAAATCAGTCGTTTCTTTATACCATATGAGGCCTAGTGATATTCAGCAGCGTTAACAGTAATTGGTCGTATTTCAAGTTAATTACACCCAGAAGTTGGACAGTGAAAGAGAGTGCAACTGTTGCATGCTGAACTGAGCCAAATCCAGCTTTTCAGATATTTTTTTTCAGAAAAAGGAATACACTGATTTGGTCAAGGGAAGCCATTGTGTGGAGGATTTTCTTTCCCCTGGAGACTGACTGTACAACATTGTTCTCCAGAACCATAACTCTGGTTTCTCAAATTACTTTCCCAGTCATGATGAGGATGTCAGGACTGAGGGATTTGTCTCTTTGGGAATCCTCCAAGGTTGTGTGCTGGGCCCAGGAACATTTTATCCACGGCCATCCAATAATGTCGCAATCACACCTGGGATTGTGGAACCTAATATTCCTGATGCAGTTTGTAAACTGTTTAAGGACAAGAGACTTATAAGACTTAACAAGAGAAAAAAAGACCTTAACCATCTACGTCTGTACTTCATCAAAGTGACAACAGTGAAACAAAGAAGCTACTCAGGGAGATCATTTACAGACAGTGCAGACAGTATTAGCCAGCCGTACATCATACAAAAACGTGTGCTATGTTTCAATAATCGTTAGCCATGACATCCTTAACCTAACCTTAACCTATTCATGTAGCCCTTTTCAAAACAGTTACAAAGTGCTTTACAAAATAGAAATGGGAGACACACAATGATGAACACAATTTAAAAACAGCTATACAACATTGAGCAAAAGGAGCTACATATAAACAATATCAAATAATTAAAATAATCAAATAAAAGTTAAGAGAATGTCTTTTTATATAAATAGGTTTTACGAAGTGACTTAACAGATAAAAGTGAATTCAGGCGCCACCCTGTGAAAGCTCAAATGTTTTTAAGAGGGATTTAAAAGCGGATAAGGAGCCTGCCAGTCTGATCTCCTCAGGGAGGTTGTAAGAGTTGAATGTGGGGGCCCAAACAGAAACCCCTTGGTCCTTAGCTTAGATTGCAGAATGGCTAGCAGAGTGACTGGACTTCAGGTTGCATCAATTGTAAAATGTACCAGGAGCCAATAAAGAGAAGCTAAAACAGGAGCAATGTGCTCTCAGCACTTGATATCAGCACCGTACGACGTACAAGTGGCCACTTAAAATGCACCAATGGTAGAACAGTACAACTCAACTTGGAGCATTCACTGCACACAGTAACTTTGATTTGTTTGTCCGCCTTTTTTACCAACCCCATGAGAAAATGTATCTAATCCAGCTACAAGAATTATCTGTTGTGCTGGTTTTAGTATATGTAGTAGCATAAGGCAACAACTTAACAATAATTAAAGCAAACAATAAAACATCAGTATAAAGAAAAGACATCAACTGTATCAGATTGGTTTTGGAATAGATTTAAAAGATGATGCTCACACATAAGGCTGGGCGATAGGGAGAAAATCAGATATCACGATATTCTTGACCAAATATCTCAATATCGATATTGCAGCGATATTCTATGGTTGACAATTCCTGCTTTAACAAAATATCTTCACACTTAGATTTTAGATAAATAATCATCAGTAAAGTGGACATAATGTCTAAGTGTGGAAAAAGGCAAATAATAGAACAAGTAGAACAGTCTGGTGAGTTCAGAAAAGTACATAACTTTACTGTAATGCAGCCTTTAAAACCAGGAAAAGACACCACTTGTGTCATATCACGATATCGATATAATATCGATCTATTGCCCAGCCCTACTCACACAGCAATCCTTATTTCCTCTGTCAGGTGTCTAAAACTAGTAGTGAGTGTTATTTACTGACACAGGCTCTTTTATGATCAATATTCACAAAACAAAACTCTTTGATACAGGAAGACGAGAGATACGTGAAGTGTGACATAGCACGTCCTTTGCTCTTCAAACAAAGTTCACTTTCAAAAATGTATCTTGAAACCGTGAAGGACAATAACACCTCTTGTGAATCATTGCTGAACATCCACATAAAGTCTTCACTTAAAATAGCATTGCATGTGCATTTACCCAAAGTCTCCTTAAAAAGTGGAACATGTTCCCTTAAAAAAACGCTTTAGTCTTCAAAGATTAGTGAATAATACAATCCCTCTCTTGTTTCTGGGTACAGGAAACAAATCTCTCCAATTTAGGCATTAGTGGGAACTTTGTCTTAATTTATCGCTCTGGCCTCGGTCCAAACCCGCTCCACCTTTCTTTGCTTCCTTTCTTCTCGTTCAGGAGGATGAATGTCTGCAGTTTAGGTCTAAAGACATTTAATTTTCCTCCGCAGCATGTGGAACATATGTGTCCGTATGTGCCAAGTTTCCACAGAAACCTGCAGTTATGTTGTTCCAAGCATTTGATAACCTGGTGAGGTATTGTGGTAAGGATAGGTCACCCACCTCTCCTCCTCTTCCTCTTCCCCCTTTCTACTCCTCCTCTCTCATTTTCTCTCATTCTGGACTCCACACACACACACCACCCCCCCCATTGTCTTCTCTTTCCTCTGTTCTTTTATCTGCTCTTCCTTGGTATCTGTCTTTTTTTCTGCCTTTAATATCAGCCTTCTTCTCTATCATCATCTCATCTCCTTAACCTCTCTCTCCGTCTCTCTCTGTCTCTCTCTCTCCCTGTCTCTCCCTGTGTCTCTCTGTCATCATCATTACAGGGTTGATTACCTGTCATTATGGCTCATTAGGGGCCTATCAGCATGGCGGCAGGCATGGGGAGGAAGGGGGTGCAGGGGTAAGCGAAGAGGGGAGAGTGGGAGGCTACCTGTCAACACCCCCCCCCCACACACACACACACGCACACACACAAACACACACGCCAGGCGCAGAGTAACCCATCCAAAGTCATCCATTCAGGCTGGTTATGGGTTCAGGAGTTTGCAGTACAAGATAGGTGCGCTCACGAGTGCATGAGATCAGAGATGTCCAGACCAGATATCTTGGCCAGAGACGACAGAAGGAGAGAGAGTGACAAAAGACATGTTTCTCTTATCCTCACTGCCTTTTATTACCTGTGTGTGTGTGTGTGTGTGTGTGTGTGTTGTGCGTGTTGTGCATGTTCCTTCCCTTCGATTCCATGTTTTATTATTTCGTTGCTCTTTCGTAAATGTCAAGAACATCGTTAAAGCATCAAGATTTAAAGGTCAATGATTGTTTATTACATCTTTTCTGCCTCCTCTTCATCTCCTCTTTTCATCACCGTCCACCATCCTCCTTTGTCTTTTCTTTTCCTCCTCCTCAGGCTCCTTCTCTTTATTCTCGGTTCTTCTCCTAATTCATTTTCTTCCGCCTATGCTTTCCTCTGTGTCCCTCCTGTCTTTTCTTCGCCTCCCTTCTTCTAAATTTTCCTTCCCTCTCATCACCCCATTTCCCATCAATCCCTCCTCTCCTCTGCTCCCTTGTTACCTTCTGTTCGCTCACCTGCCCTCCATCTCCTGGGCCTTTTGTTCCCCCTCCCTCTTTTTCTGTTCTGTTCTTCTCTTTGTCTCCTTCTCCCTTTCAAAATGTTAACTATATTTTAAAAAATGTAAGACAAGAAAGAAAGAAAACTCAACAACATAATCACATGTTAATCCTGTTATTCTGCTCAGGGCTGGGAGGAGAGCTGCGACGCTGCCGTCTCCCACCTCCTGCGGAGCTGCCTTTCGCGGAGCCCCAAGGACCAGGCCACGTCTCTAGCCCAGGCAGGAGGCCCCGTGCTGGGCCTGCCCCGCGACACCGCCCGCCTCAAGAAACACATTACCCTGATGTGCGATCGCATCAGCAAGGGAGGCCGCCTCACCCTGGCCTCTGAGGCCAACGTCCCTGTCCCTGTCCAGATCCAGAACCTGGCCGTTCCCGGTGAGTCTGGGAGGGGAAGGAAAAGGGGAGACGGAGGTGAGGGAAGGGAAGGGAGGGATGGGTGATTGAACAGATAGCACAGGAGAGTGAAGGATGCGGTGAGGCAGGAGGTTGACAGAGTATATGACGTCGTCGTTGTGCAGCAAAAGGAGGCTGTGTGTATAAAGCATTTTGCTTTGATACCAGAAACTGCAAGATTGCATTCCACTTCCAGGTTTCTTTTAACCATTTGTCAAGCCTTATCTAGTCTTTAACAACGACGTTTCATTTCCGGGATTGTTCAGGTGCCGCCGGAAATTCCGCTGGATGTCCCTCATTTCGGCCGGTTGGGCGCCACCTTCCGCTTTCTTTGTGTTGGCATTCTAACTTATTCCTGAGAACTACGGTTAACTGCTCCTCAGATCTCTGCAGGGTAAATCCAGACAGTTAGCTAGACTATCTGTCCAATCCAAAATAGTTTTCTGTTGCACGACTAAAACAACTTTTGAACGTACACATGTTCCACCAAAACAAGTTCCTTCGCGAGGCTATTTGGCAGAGGCTCCGTAGCAGCATTCTACCGTAGCACCATAGAATACTGTGTGGACTAGCCAGACCCTCCTCCGCAGCGCTGTGAAGGAAGGTCTGCCAATTTGAGACTAAGCCTTAACTAACTAGTTTTAGCTGCCTAAATCATAAGTCTTAATCATAGTAGCAGATCAGAAATCTCATATGCTCATATGAGGTTTTTTTGTAATGGTGATATGGTGTGCTTAGAAAGGTCCTGGCAACTGATTTTGTGGTTTGGGCATTTGGAAGTCTTGCTTCCTATCCTCAGATTAAGAATGTTCAGTGTTAAAATCATCACAGCTTCTCCTAAGAGTTAAATTCCTAAATTTGTATTGTTTTTTTTGTTTGTTTTTTATAATTTATTTAATCTTTTTTTTTTTTTACAGTTGAAACAACAGCAAAAAAAAAAAAAAAAGTTGGGGTGGAGTGAAATGAATCTGTCTGGTTAATTATGAGTACGTTTGTGTCCCCTGGTGAAGATTTTAGGCTTCGGCAGGCAAAAACATGAAGCCTATTCATAGTTCACTTTACAGCCAACACGCAGACTCGTATTTAAATGCATCTGTACACACACCCACAGACACACACCGAAAGTACTGCAACAAGTACACACTTATAACACACAGACACACACACACACACACCGTACATGTGAAATACACAGTGCAGACACACTCATTAAAACATAGATATACTCATACACACTGGCACATATAGTTACATGGACCAGGTACACACACTCATAAAATAATACATACACATCACACACACACTCTTTAACACACACAAACACAACTACGCAAACACACACCTTACGGATCATTTAGTCTTGGCTGAAGTTTATAGAGGTCCCTCTGACAAGATCGTCAATTACTCTCCCCTCTCTCTCTCTCTCTCTCTCTCTCTCTCTCACTCTCTCCTCTCCTTTCATTCACTCGTTCCTTCCCTCGTCTTGCTTTTTCTCTGGGTTTCATATATGAAACTGTAAAGGAAAGTCTGTAATTTATGTTTAAATATGTTGTATTAGCAAATTAATTTATAGAAACAAAGCAAAAATGATTTGAAGATTGAAGATGAAGATTTCTCCATCGTGTTGAGATGCACTTTTTATTTATCTTGGATGCATATTCCATTCATGCAGATTAATTTAGCAGTGCTGATTTATTTCCTGGATTTTTGAGGCCAGACTGTAACAAAAATACTTTTCTCAGATCTAGTGATTGTTATTAGGACTTCTTTAGCAAGTTTTTTCTTTAATCTTTTTGGGAGTCATTTATTGATTATCTGCTCTAGCTTTTCCAACATTTTAGACACAGAAATAGTAATAACGGTCCAAAGTGATGTGAAAAAGAGACCCAAACTACCACAAAGGGACACAAACAGACTATAAATAGCAGATATTGAGCGCAGATAACTCAACAACGGTAGACATAGGCCCATTTACGAGTTGTTATTCGTTGGAGTAGCTAGGTAGCTAGCTAGCAGTCTAGGAGGATGACATCTTGACATCCCTTCCTATTTCTGCCTACAAAGCTTTGATTGGTCGATTGTTTCTCCAACTGACTGAAGAAAAGCCATCAAATCAGAGATGTGGGGGGTGATTCACAGATTTGGAATCAGGCTTCTAATTAATACTACTACTAATAATACTAAACGTTTTGTCTTTGAGAATTGTGTGTGTGTGTGTGCGCATGCGCATGTGTGTGAGTGTGTCTATAAAACTTTAAAGGCTTGTTTAAAAGTCATTATAGTGATTACAGTAATGTAACAAAGTTCAGTGGAACAGAACTGAATTAAGTGTGTGTGTGTGTGTGTGTATGTGTGCGCGTGTGCATGCGCGCGAGAGGAGAGAGTGTGATTGTGTTTATGTTTTCTTGTGATACGGTCTCTCCTCTCCTTTGGTCTGTTGCCAAAATTCACACACACACACACACACACACACACACACACACACACACACTTCCACACTTCCACACCACATACAGTACACACACCACACAAACAGCGCTGCAGTAAACAGTCGTTTGTTAGCCGTCTCAGATGTTGCTTTTTCACCCACCCGTAAACATGCGTACTTGTTTACAATTCCAACAACACCGGCGGCAACCGTTTCCCTCCAAGACCACAGACACACACACACACACACACACACACAAACACAAACACACACACACAAACACACATTCTCTGGGATACCACACAACAAGCCCCGCTTCATTGGTACAGAGTGGGGAGAGTGTTAATGTGTTTATGTGAGAGTTGTCTGGAAAAACCTTAGTTATGACACACCCACACTGAGACTGACATTATCACTCTCTTTGTTGGAGGATGGCGTCAGGATCATTTCTTTTTTTCTCCTTTTATGAAAAAAAACTAAATAAACTAACTGTCTCACCCTGATGACCTCACACACACACACACACACACACACACACACACACTCACTCACTCTCTATCTCGTTACTTTGCTGCAGTGAGCAGCACTTTTGGCCTTCTCTCGTGTTGTTTCTGTCTGTGCTCTACTCGTTTCTGTTTCTGCTGTTTCCTCCTCTGTTTCTGCAATTAATCTTGTGTCATAGTGTGTTTTGTCTTTGATCAGTTTCTCGTCTGTTGTTTCTCTTTTTCTGTTGTTTTCATCTTCCCTTTCCTATGTTGTTTCATATTCTTTGTGTTCTGGAGGTAATGTATTCTTACAGACACACAGGCTGAACACACATCCTCCTATCCTGTGTGTGTGTGTGTGTGTGTGTGTGTGTGTGTGTGTGTGTGTGTGTGTGTGTGTGTGTGTGTGTGTGTGTGTGTGTGTGTGTGTGTGTGTGTGTGTGTGTGTGTGTGTGTCAGTTATTTTTACAGTGTTCCACTGGTAGCTGTGGTTTGGGGCCTGCATCTATTTTAGAACCTAAAGAGAGGGGAGAAGATGAGCCGTGCACACATGTATTTATGTGTGTGCATGTGTAAGTTCAGAGGACACGGAGCAAAGGAAAATGCATGTAGTATGTGTAAGTGTGGGTCATGTCTTGTGAGCAATCCTGGCCAGCTGTCTTTGTTCTGTCTCTGTGGTGTTTCCAAATTGAAGAGTTCTCTTCCAGAAATGCTATATATAAAACAGCCGAGCTCTATTTTGGAAAGAATCAATCACTACCTGAAGTTCATCGTTCAATAAATCTTAAATGTTTGAAGGTTGTTGTATGTTCAGCCCAGGACGCTTTCTTACTGTTCTGTACAAACTCAAAGAATTAACTGTAGTCACTTTACTAAAGTGGCAAAGGTCTCTTTTGACATATACACGACTTCTATAACGTGTGTGTGTGTGTGTGTGTGCCTTTGTAGTACTGGAAAGTGGGCTGCAGGTTTGAGCTAGACAGAAGAGATCAGGTGTCTGATTCATATATATACACACACACACACACACACACACACATACACACACCACTTTTTAGGGGAATCACACTTCCTGGTTTTTGATGTGTGTATTCAAAAGCATGTACGTGTGCAAATGTGTGGGTCTAACTTACTGTGCGTACCAAGATGTGTATGTTGAGGGGGGATTGAAATAGTGTAAAGCCCACAGCCAAATTGCTGGTAACCACAGCAGCGCAGTGTCACCCCCATCTTCAAACCGCAGCCCAGAATAAAGCAGGAATGCGCTGGTGCCTCCACACTGCAGACCAAGACAGAACTGTCTATTGGAAGCAGCTTCACCACTCGACCATGCTGTCCAGAACTGTTCCAGAACTGGCCCGAAAGCTCCCCAAAACTGTCAGAGAACGGCCCGAACGCTCCCACAATGTCCCAAACTGTCAAAATGGCTGGGACTTTATTCAAGCTGTCCTCAAATTGTCGTGCACTGATCCAAACCGTCCACATCTGTAAACAAATTTTTTAAAGTTCTATTTATTGGTATTTAACAGACGTTACACAACAAAAACATGTCCCACCCACACCCTAACAACCTCTTGTGGTTACAAAAAGGGATAAGATAGATTAAAAACCATTAAACAAATAGACAAACAGTATACAGTACACCATATCCAAAAGAAAGAAAAGGGAAGAAAGAAAAATCAAACATAAAAATAAAATGAGTAAATAAAAAGAAAGGATAAGAAAGAAAAATAAGAGCCACACCTAAAGACATCATCCTGTCACAGATACAGAAGACCGTACTGAACCAGCAGTGTAATTTCTAAGGTTGGTCATCCCAGTCTCTTATATCCTTCAAATTATCAAAGTAACGTAAAAAAGGGCCCCATACCTCATAAAACTTGGACTTGCTTCCAAGCAGAGTGTACTTAATTTTGATCAATTTTAAGTGATACAATACATCTCTCAGCCATCTAGCATGACAAGGAGGTCTAGACCCCTTCCAGTTTAGAAGAATGAGGCGGCGGGCCAGAAGTGTTGTGAAAGCAACCACACTGTGAATGTCGGACGGCCAGTTTGCATTAACACCAAACAAGGCAACCATGGGATGCACATCCATAGTGATACCATACGCCTCACTTAGGGAACCAAATATAGCTTGCCAGAAAGCGAGGAGGGCGGGGCAAGCCCAGAACATATGAAACAACGTCGCTGGAGCCGTCCCGCACCTCTCGCACGTGGGATCGACGTTGGGATATATTCTCGCTAATTTAGTTTTACAAAGGTGGGAGCGATGAACTATTTTGAACTGAATGAGACCGTGTCTACAGCATGGGGATGATTTATGTACTTGTTTTAATATTGCCTCCCACATATCTTCAGAGAGAGGGCTGCCAGAGTCTTGTTCCCAAAGGGTTCTTAAATTATCCAAAGGCTGCCCGTCCGGGTTGGTTATTAAAGAGTATATCTGAGAAATGGAGCCTTTCTGATTAGGATTCAAAGACAGAATTTGATCTAAGATGGTGGAGGGTGGTTTGTTGGGGAAGGGGGGATAGCCCTTCCTAACAAAGTCTCTGATCTGTAAGTAGCGAAAGAAGTTGGTGGAGGTCAGAGCATATTTTTCTGATAACTGGTTAAATGAGGCAAACACTCCATCAATGTATAAGTCCTTAATGAGACAAATTCCATTCGAATGCCAAGCTCGGAAAGCCAGGTCAAGTTTTGCTGGAGTGAAGAGGTGGTTGGTTAGGATGGGTGCCATCAGGGATGGGCTCTGCAAGCCGAATTTATTCCGGAACTGGGACCATATTTTAACAGTTTGAAGAATTACTGGGTTGTCAGACTGCACACTGGATACGAGAGCGAGAGGAGAGGTGGCCAGAGAATGTACAGGGGCCATCTGAGACTCCATCCCCACCCAGACCTGAGCTGTAGGGTCAGAGTGACTCTGAACCCACGCAATAACCCTCTGAATGTTACTAGCCCAATAGTAATGAAGTAGGTTGGGTAGAGCCAAACCGCCACAACGCTTGGGCCTTTGCATAACCGTTCTACGAGTGCGAGGTGGCTTACCGCCCCAAATGAAGTTAGAAAAATGCTTATCCAGTTGAGAGAACACCCTCAGGGGGATAAAAATGGGGATGTTCTGAAAAAAAGTACAGGAATCGAGGCACAATATTCATTTTTATCAGGTTAATACGACCGACCACAGACAGAGGCAGGCTGCGCCAACGTTCAAGATCCGATCTACATTTCTCAATCAGGGGGGCAAAATTGAGCTTAAATAATTGTTGGATAGAGCATGAGACTGTGATGCCTAAATATCTAAAATGTGAACCAACCGTCCTGAAAGGGAATACAGAAGATGGAATGCTAAGAGCTGGGGAATTGATTGGGAAAATTTCACTTTTTTCCAGGTTGAGTTTGTAGCCTGACAGTTTTCCAAATTGTCCCAGGATAGCTAGAATGGGGGGTATAGAGATATTGGGATTAGATAGAAATAGAAGAAGGTCGTCCGCGTATAGCGATACTTTATGGGTAATACCCCCTCTGCGTATTCCTTCAAAAGCTGAGCACTGACGAAGAGAGATAGCCAGGACCTCAATAACAACGTTGAAGAGTAGCGGGGACAGTGGGCACCCCTGTCTAGTTCCTCTGAATAGAGAAAAATAGACAGAAGAGTCGTCATTGGTACGGACAGAGGCTAGCGGCGACGAATACAATAACTTAACCCATGAAATAAAGTTAGCACCAAATCCAAACCTATGTAAAATACCAAACAAAAACTCCCATTCCACCCGGTCAAACGCCTTCTCAGCGTCTAAGGAAAGCACAAGTTCAGGCACATCCGTCTCAGACCTGGAATAAATAACATCAAAGAGCCGACGAGTGTTGGAGAAAGAATGCCTGCCCTGCATGAATCCAGATTGATCGGGTGAAACAAGGAGTGGGAGGGCCCTCTCAAGACGCCTAGCCAGACATTTTGCGAGGATCTTGCAATCGACGCAAAGCAATGAGATAGGTCGATATGAACCAGGTAGAGTAAGGTCTTTACCATCCTTTGGTATCAAACAAATGGAAGCCTGTCTCAAAGTCTGCGGAAGATGGCCTAAAGATAGGGCTTCATTGTACATGGCAAGGAGTAAGGGCAACAGGCTAGTCAAATATTTTTTAAAGAATTCAACCGGCAGCCCATCGTGCCCTGGAGATTTCCCAGATTGCATACTTTTAATTGCCTCTTGAATCTCCAGCAGCGTAAGCGGATGATCGAGCTCAGCTCTCACTTCACTGTTCAAAGAGGGAAGAATCAGGGATTGAAAAAACTGTTCGACTTCTGCAGGGCTGGGATTGCACTCAGAAGTGTATAGGTTTTTATAAAAGTCAGCAAATGTATCATTAATTTGTTCGTGGTCGGAGGTTACAGTACCTAAGGATGTTCTAATCTGAGTTATTCGCCTGGTTGCAAACGATTGTCGGGCCTGATGGGCCAAAAACCTGCCTGCCTTATCCCCATACTCAAATACGGAGTAACGTGCCCTGAGGAACTGCTGCTCAGCCTGCGCTGTTGACACCAAATCAAATTCTGTTTTGAGACTGAGTCGCTGCTGGTAAATTTCTGGAGTGGGAGAGGCCACATACTCAACATCCAGCTTGGTAATGGCCTCAGAAAGCTCCTTAATTTTAGCCTGATGTCTCTTTTTGTTCTGCGCTGAATAACTAATGATTTGCCCTCTTAAATAGGCCTTTAAAGTTTCCCAAAAGGTACTGTGTGAGACAGTGGGTGAAGCATTGGTTTCGACAAAAAACATGATCTGAGTCTCAATAAATTTTACAAAGTCAGCCTCTGAAAGGAGGAGGGGGTTAAGGCGCCAAGATCTGGGTGGGGTAGGACTGTCAGGAAAAGCCAAATAGAAAGTGAAAGGGGCATGGTCCGAAATTATTATACCATGATACACTGGTCGGCTGATGAGAGGAATGAATTTGGTATCCAGAAGAAAGAAGTCAATACGGGAATAGGTATGGTGTACGGGAGAGAAGAATGAGAAGGCTTTCATAGTTGGGTAATTTAAGCGCCAGGGGTTGAAAAGGCCGTATTGCTCAATGAAACTATTGATAGAGGTTGCCATTTTGGATAGGGGAACAAGTCTGGGTGAGGAGCGGTCCAACTCAGGCTTAACAACACAATTGAAGTCTCCACCGATTATCAGGGCATGGTCGTCAACGTTCGGGAGCGAGGCAAAAAAGTTATTAATAAAGTTATTATCATCCCAATTGGGAGCGTAAACACAGGCAAGAACAACCCGCCTATTCAGAAGCTGGCCCGAAACAATTATAAATCTGCCATTTGTGTCAGCAACTACTCTGTCGGCTACGAAAGGGATATTTTTATGAATAAAAATCGCAGCGCCTCTGGCTTTCATGTTGAATTTAGAATGAAAAATATTTCCAACCCAGCCTCTTCGCATCCTAGCTATATCCGTCGTACGTAAGTGTGTCTCCTGAACGAAGGCTATATCAGTTTGGAGAAAAGCAAGATGGGCTAGGACTCTAGTCCTTTTGATGGGATTATTCAGGCCCTTCACATTCCATGTGGTAAACTGAATTTTCCTGCCCCAAGTACTACTCATAAAAGGAAACAATAAAAAGAGGTACAAACAAAAAACATTATGCAAAAAAAATACACAAGAGGAATGTTAACCCACCCCCCCCAACCCCATAGGCACCTACCCAAACTAGGTGCACTAACCAGCTAAACCTTAGAGCATGCCTGGAGTGCATTGAACTTCCTACTCTAACATCTTGGAGCTCCTCCAAAACATAGTAACCCACAAAAAAAAAAAGAAAAGAAAGAAGAGTACAATAACCTGAATGACAATAATAACAACGGCAGAGGACTTCGACCCCCTGATAAGCCTAACAACAATACGGTCGTATTAAGTGGCGAGAGAAAAAAAAAAAAGAAAAGAAGAAGAAAAAAAAGAGAATAAATAAGGATAACATTAGAACAGGGACTGCATCAGAGGGCTCGTCCACAGACACCTTCACATCAGTCATCCGTTACTCACTTATTTAGGCAGGAGCAGTGAAGTCAGCACAAGAGAAACACCATATAATACACAGAACCCATCCGACGAATATGTGGCCTCCTGCCGAGAAGGAGAAGTGGGCAATTTAGTCTCATCAGTCATTATCACCAGCCGCCCCCTTCGCCTCGGTGGTGTCCTTTAGGGCAGGCAGGACGTTTCTATTGATGAAAGAGCATGCATCCTGTGGCGACTTAAACTCCTGTCTGGCGCCGTTGAACGTGAAGCGGAGAGTGGCCGGGTGTAACAGTGAAAACTTCAGTCCCGCCTGGTGGAGTAATTTTTTTGCCGGCGTGAAAGTAGCCCGTCTGCGAGCCAGGTCCGCGCTGTAATCCGGATAAATACTGATCTTGTTTCCTCTATACGTCAGGTGGCCGGACCGTTTCCAAGAGAGGCGAAGTAGTAATTCTTTAGTCTGGAAATGGTGCAAACGAGCTATCATGACTCGCGGTGGGCCAGAGGGGTTAGGCGGCCTCATTGCGCGGTGGGCCCGATCCACCTCGGGTTTGCGAGGAAAGCTCTCGGCACCAAAGATCTCAACTAAGAAGGCCTCCATAAACGCGGTGGGTTGGCTCCCTTCGGCCTTCTCGGGGATTCCAACCACACGGATATTTTGCCGGCGGGATCAGTTCTCCAAATCATCCAGCCGGGACTGGAGCGCCTCATAATGGGTCTTTAGCGTGGAGTAGTCAGATTCCAGTTGACCAACTTTTCCGTCAACAGTGGATAGGCCGTCTTCTATATCCTGAATTCTCTGACTGTTGGAAGAGACAGCAGCATTCAAGGCAGTCACCGAGTTGCGCAGCTCCGCCAGGATTTCTTCCTTCATTGATGCGACATCAGAGCGGATGTCACCCAGGAGGCTCCTCAGGTGATCACCGTGCCCGACAGCGCCGTCGTTAGCATCAGTGCTGTTGCTGCTAGCTTTTGCTAGCGCCGGTGCGGCGTGCGACGAAGTTTTGTTGGTTCTGGTAGCTGGTTTTGCGCTCATTTTGTTAATGGATGAGGCCAAAAAGTTACACTCAAGCGACTTAGAGGTCTATCTGAACGTCTGTGAGTAAAGTGGTGTGGTAAAATTAACGGGAAAAAGAGAGCGAATGCGGAGGAGATGAGATAAGACTTCCTCACGTCGCCATGACACCGGAAGTTCAATGTTCAAAATTTCTTAAACTGTTACTCCCAGTTTCCAACTGTCCCAGGCTGTCCCCAGCTATATCTATACTACAATCTCAAAAGTGCCACAAACTGTCACTATTGTAATCTGAAACAAACTCTATCTAAACTCTCCAAAAGTCTGCAGATGTCCTCTAATCCTCCCAAACTGCCCCATACAGTATATGTCTCCAAATGCCCCAAACTGCACCGACACCCAACTAACACTCACTCAAAGTAGACATTTTTAGAACCGCACTAAACATCCCCCAATATGTGTCAAAGTGTTCCCAGATTTGTTTGTTTTTTTAAACTTCCCAAAGCTCCCTAACAGTGTTGTTGTATGCAGTGCCAGAAACTGGCAAGTACTGAGTTACCGTTACTTCTTGTTTTTGTCCACATGAGTACCATTACTTCTTACTGAGTACTGCCACCTCCTGCGGTGAGTATGTACCGAGCCCTAAACACATGCATAACAGAGTCTCACACATAGCAGCTTAACACTGAGAAAACAGTGCTGAAAATGTCTGTGTTAACATGGATAATTGTATTGGATAAACATATTGCAGGGTTTTCCCCACCATTATAAGGTTTAGGTGCAGCCCCCGAGCCGATTTTGGCAGCAGCTAAGCCGAATGAATGTAACAAAAATACTTTTCTCAGTTCTAGTGATTGTTATTAGGACTTCTTTAGCAAGTTTTGTCTTTAAGCTTTATGGGAGTCATTTATTGATTATCTGCTCTAGCTTTTCCAAGATTTTAGACACAGAAATAGTAATAACAGTCCAAAATGATGTGAAAAAGAGACCCAAACAACTCCAAAGAAAATAAAACTGACCAAAAAGAGACACAACACAACTACAAGGAGACATGAAATGCACAAGGAAATTTACTTTTTTATTGAAAAACTTTACATTTTCTTGAGGAAGGATGCTTAAACCCCCCGCCAAATATGCGCACCTACGTCTTCCGGAAAGCTAGGGAAAACACTGCATTGTAACCCTGATTGCTGGAGTAGGCTATTGTGCCGCTGTGCCCAGCCCAATACAGGAGCATAGCCGAAAAACCATTGGGACAAGATCTTAAAGAAGTATAGAGCATGTGCAGCAGGACAACAGACTTTTGCTCTGTGCGCTCTGCTTTTCGTCACCGATTGGCACGTGCCAGCTGTTGATTGACACGCGAGTGCGCTTCAAACCACTTTCAATTAATCTTCTACACCCCTGCACCACTTACGCAATAACAAGCTATTCTTTTTATGCCCGTGTCTTAATCGGTTGCATGTTTTCATACAAAAATAGCTTTACACACAACCTTATCACAGCTGAATATTTCATCACTGTAGCCACAGTGGCTGGTGAGCAAAAAAGTTGATGTCAACCCCTAATGTGTGCAATGAAATGCATACAAAATCACATTTTAGGTTATATATTACCAAGAAATGCGTATAAATATATCCAAGACACATGATCAACTGCAACTGCTTAATTAGAGTACAGGCACTGGTTGTATCTGTCATAGTAATGTTCATCACAGTGTAGACTCACTATTCTTTACTAGGGCTGGGTATCGTTCAAAAGTATTCGACACCGGTATCGATACCAATGCTGTGACTTCGATACCAGTTCCTGATCGATACTTTTTTCATTACCAATTTCATAAAATCACATTATTATTATTATTATTATTATTATTATTAGATCTTGGTAGCAGCATGCTGCATGATTACTGGCTCACTGACTCTGAAGAGATTTGCTCCTTAGGTGTTGAAATTTGGCATTAAATGACGAGACATCTCCCAATACTTGATACTAAGTAGGCAGTTCGGTCGGTGCCCATAAAATACTGAATTCAATACCCAGCCCAATTCTTTACCACAGTAGCTTCACTATCGGGGGTAGTTATTGTACTGGTAGTAGTTGTGGTAACAACAATCTAGTGCTAGTTGTTGTAAAAGTAGTAATGGTCCTTGTGGTATCCAAACTGACCTAAAGTGTTCCTGCCGGATTTCTTTTTTCCTTGCCTGGAAGTGGTACAGACATCCATTCTGTAATAATAGAAGCAAGAGACGTCCTGGTGGCTTTAACAAGCTGAGGAGCCGAACATGCTGCTGAGTATTATGAGAGAGAGAGAGGGGGGAGAGGGAGGGAGAGAGCGAGAGAAAGCGAGAGACCAAGAGAGAGCAGATTGTACATCCCTGAACTGTAAAGCTCTTATAACTGTGCAGCGTTTGAAATCCAATCCAAATGAATCACAGAATATGATATCTGCTTTTTTTTCTGTTTATATTACTACCACTTCTACTACTACTACAAGTACAACTGAATGCTTCTACAAGTTCTACTCTTATAAGTTCTAGTCTTTTTATTAATAACACTACAACAAATATTTTACTCTTTCACAATACCATTGCACATACAACTGCTTCTAGTTGTACTTTAAATATATCAACCGTAACTACCATTGCTGTTACAAGCACTACATACTGTATAATCACACTCTCATTCTTCCATTCCAAGTGTTGGGTGTTGGAGTGTTTTTTTAAGCGTGATGTGGAGGAGAGTATTGAGCCCAAACCTCAGGGTTGTCTAAAACTGATAACGCCGACCAGCGCGACAAATATAGACCCGACCGCGGCGGAGAGAAACACAGATACACACCACGACTCTGAACAGGCGGCACTACACCTACTATTTACAGAAAGAGAGACGGAGAGGGAGGAATGTGTGAGAGGTCAGTGGTAAGAGACTGTGTGTGTGTGTGTGTGTGTGTGTGTGTGTGTGTGTGTGTGTGTGTGCGAGCGTGCAATGTGATTTTGTTGCAGAGTAAGTTACTCCAGAGGTGGGCTATTTCCTTACCTGATGTTGATGTAAGACTGAGGTTAAAACACACACACACACACACACACACACACACACCCACACATTCCCCTTGAAATTGTAAGACTGTGTTAAAAAAACCTGACTCGCCTTAGAAAAACACCTGCCCAATTAAGAGCGAGGCATATCCCATTTCAAACAACTGTGAGTGAGTGAGCGTGTTTGTGTGTGTGTGTATGAGAGAGAAGCCACAGGCTGTGCTCTCACCAAAGAGAACAAGATTGGCTTTAGAAAAGGCCAGGATAAATATTAGAGTGGGCTTAGGGTAATCTGTACACTCACACACACACACACACACACACACACACACACACACAGAAGTAGTCACAGTGGGGGAGATGGAGACACACACACACATTCTCAGACACCTTAAGTTAGACTTGATGGCAGACACACACACACGCGCACTGTCTCTTGCACGCCCGAACACACAACACAAAGGGATGATGTGTGTAATGCATGTTAAATGAAAGTACCGTGAAACTGGACACAATCCTCAAGGAGGAGAAGAAACTAGAAGAAAGGGAGGAGGGAAGGTAGGAAAGATGGATAGAAAAGAAAGCGTGGGAAAGAGGAGGTGAGGTGGATGAGAAGCAGATAGGGAAAGGGAAGGAGGCAAGAGGAAAAGAATGGAGAGGGAGGATAGAGGTATGAGAAGCAGACGCAGACAGGGGGGAGAAGAGGAAGAGGAGAGGGGAGGAATGAGAAATTGGGATGAAGAGGAGATGCAGAAGGGAGGAGAGGAATGAGGAAAGGGGGGTGAGGAGGAGACATAGAGGTGGGACGGAGGAGAGACAAGGCGTCCAATTCATCTGCCTCAGGAGCTCCCTAAATCCAGACTGATCCAAGGGATTCTAGCAGGGATTTTGACACACACACACACACACACACACACACTCACACACACACACACACACCCACACGCAAGTTAAAACACACACACACAAGCACTTGCAAACCACATGTTTAACACTATTATTTCATGCTGCATTTCTTCTCCTCTTAAACATGTATTGAACTACACTTTGATGTACTGGTAAAATATTGCTGTGTTACTTTTACATATTCTCTCGAAGATGTGATCAATTTAGATTTGAATGACACTCCTATCAGATCTGTACATGAGAGAGTTGCAGACGTACAGACGGAGTGAGAAGATATTTATGTATATGCGTGAATGGTTACATTATGAGGATGAACTTGGCCTGATGCCGGAATATCGAGAAACCAGTTTTATCTTGGAGCAGAACTCTTTGCCACTTATTATCTGCAGAAGGAAAAACAAATGTCTGCTGTGAATTAGTGACTACGTACAATACAACTTTACATCAATGTGGAAATTAGTCTTTGATTACACTCTTGCAGATTCCAACATTAGGACATAGACCCCTAAAAACAACATTCACGTGTTATTGATTTGCATCTCATGGGGTGATCTTTCAGATAGAATCATGTGACGAAAGTGGTAGCAAAGAGTAAAGTAAAGACTACTACTCACTAAAGAATTTCTGCATGACAGAAAATGTAATTACATTTTTGGAAACTATTTGTCTCTGTGCTGCTTCTTGTTGCTTCTGAACCTGCTTGCGTTTTGTCGTACCAGCATCAGATCAAAGAATGGTGGTCATACTTTAACATCAAACCTGTCTGTTTATTTGACATTTGATGTGACATGACTTATACAGACACGGGAAAGTAGTCAAGGAAATATGTTTGCTTTACTAAAGTAGCTGACATGTGTCACGGCTCTGAAATAGGACAGTGAAGCATGTCATCGAGGATGTTTGCGTCAACCTGCAGAGATGCACTTCCAGATGGCGCTGCCGTGCGGTCTTACAGAACATAGTAAACAATGGGTGCTGGTGTTTGGATAGGTGTCATACTCTGTTATATGTGTCAAGAGTAGAATAAGCATTCACATACACGTAAGGGCCGGATTTACAGTAGTATGGCGGGCATGCAAGTGGTTCTGTTATTACTATGTTAGATGTCTGCACAAATATGTCTGTGTCCAATGCTTAGCATCGCTAGCGTTAGCCTTAGCCAACTCCTTCACCACTAACGGAGCAAGCTGGAAAATCAAACTTTTCCCGAACCCCGTGGGGAGGAGGAGCACATCATCATGACCACCAATTAAACTCAGCAAATATTGTTCTTGCTCGGGCTTTAACTTCTGGATATTCGGCAGCGTTGCCACAACGGACCGAATGGCTTCACTCGCATCTTTCTCCGTCGCCATTACCATAGACAGTATATAAGGCCATTACGGAACTACAACTCAAACTAGCGCCCGGCCTCACCGTCATCGTTCTCAGCCACTCCCTCTGTTAGCTGATTGGACCGGTAAAGATTTTGAGATATAGAGAGCCGAAGTCCCGCCCCTTCCGGTGGACCTCATGGGTCCACCGGTAGTGAACGGGGGAGAGGCAAATAATTTTTGATCCAGTTTGAATTGAGCCATGAATTACAAATATGATGTTCGTCAATTTAAAAGATAATTTTTCAACCAAAGAAGGTATCAGTTAGCCGTAGGTTTGTCGTAGTACCACTTAGTTTAGTGTGAAACCGCTCAGTGGACTACATCTCCCGTCTCACACAATCTACGTCACCTAGCTAGATGCTTGGTTTGCTCGCTAGCTAGCTAGCTTAGCTCTGTTCCACAACACATGTAACGTTATCTTAACTGCTGTGTTTTATCCAGTCAAGTGTTTTCAGCAGATAAACAAAAGAACAAGCGAGATCCTCTGCTCATTAGAGTAATGTTACATCCCCGGTACGACACACAGAGACATCGTAGCTTCAGCCAGACGTCATCCATGAAGTGTGTAGTCTTTCTAATTACGTATTTTCACAGTCTTATACTTCAACAGTTTAACAACAAACTGAGACTTTCTTCGGTTGAAAAATAATGTTTTAAATTGACGAACATCATATTTGTAATCCATGGCTCAATTCAAACTGGATCAAAAAATAATTATTATCTCTCCATTGACCCTTGTTCATATTTTTTCGAAAGATAGGTCCCATGGACCGGAAGTAGAAGGGCGGGACTTCGGCTCTCTATACCGCAAACCCAGACGTAGTACTGAAGGAAAATGACAATTGAGCCGCAGTACGTAGGAGGGCGGAGCCAGGCTACGCTGGCATAGGCAGATTAAAACAAATCTACGTCATGCAAAATCTATGCAGATTCAGAAAGTATAATTTCAGCTTCACAGTACACACGAAACTACTAAGCAAGCACTACAAGCTTTTTAGTTAAAATTTCACAACGGTTAGCAAAACTTGGGTGGGGAATGAAAAAGTTGGCCTCTGTCAAGATGGCCCCATGCCAGGCAATCAAACCCTTCTTCTTTAGTGAAGCTGCTTACTGGCCTACTGTTGAAGGCTGTTGTCATAACTGTTGAACTATTAATCTGAATTAGTGATTAATATGTTGCTTATATCCCCCATACCTGTCTCTTAGGAGGTGTTGAGCCCATTGCAGAGGTGGCTGGTGACGGGGAGGAGCTGGAACTTCCACCGGAAGTCACCAAGTTCGTCAAGAAGAAACAAGCATCTAAGAAAGTCAAGAAAGGTAGGATAATACCCCTCATCTTTGTGTGATTCCTCTCTCTACTGTACTCTCCTTCTTTTATTTGTGTCTTTTTTTTGGAGCTGAATATTCTCCAGCTCTAACTCATCAGTGGCTCTGCCTCACCTTGTCACATTTCCAACCGACCCGTGTCGAAATACATCACTCCAGCAGTACATCCGCAGCATTGCTCCCAGCTTGTCACTAAATCCTGACCAGAGCCCTGACACTGATATCTGTTCACTGTCTGTCACACTATTTCTAATCCGCCTCTATTTTCCCTCACGCCATAGCGCTCGGTCTCATCTGTTATTTGTACATACCACTTTGACTGCTGTTGGCTCATGGTCTGCAGAATCAGCATGGTTTGGATTCTAGTCGGTGCCAAAAGATGAAATCAAACAATACGTTTGGTTCTGCAGATGCAGCACTACTGAACCGCTAAAATAAAGGCTGAATGGATTTATGTCTGTGTGAAATGGACAGGTACAATCTCAAATTAAAGCTGCGAGCACCCCGCGTCGGGGTTACCGGCGGACGCCGCTCCTTGCGACCGATTTGCACGGCAGTCAGACGCCTCAAACCGTCACAAACAAAAAGGGAACTCCCCGCCGAGTTCAACGATACCTCACACAAGACTCTACGTCATACGGTTCATTAGCTGTGAAAGGGGGCGTGGCTAAAGCATAGGGGGCGGGTCAAACCATCACCAATTAAAAATGAAGCCTCTGCTGAGATGAATGATACCTCACACAAGACTCTACCTTAAATGGGTCAGCATGTATGAAATGGGGCGTGGCTTAAACATAGGGGGCGGGCCAAACCATCACCAATGAAGAAGGAAGTCTCTGCTGAGTTCAATGACACCTTACACAAGTGTTTATATCAATTGGGCCATTAGTAATAAAAGGGGGGCGTGGCTTGAACATAGGGGGCGGGCCAAACCATCACCGATGAAGAAGGAAGTCTCTGCTGAGTTCAATGATACCTCACACAAGTGTTTACATCAATCGGGCCATTAGTACTAAAAGGGGGCGTGGCTTATGCATAGGGGGCGGGCTAAACCATCACCAATAAAGAAGGAACTCTCTGCTGAGTTCAATGACACCTCACACAAGACTCTACCTTAAACGGTTCAAATGTTATGAAAGGGGGCATGGCCTGAGTAAGTGGGCGTGGTCATATTATAGGGGGCGGCTCAGTATCACATGTAGACCACACATTCTGAGTTTCATGCAAATCGGATGATGTTTGTCATATAAGGCGGATTTCCTGTTGCCAGCGGGGGGCGCTATGACCAAAAGTCAATTTTGGCCTGTAGGTGTCCTCAGGCATGGACCCTTGTCCATCGTGACAAATTTCGGGCAGATACGACAACGTACACTCAAGTTACAACAACTTCTTTGTTCATCGCTAAACACTCAAAATGGCCGCCACGCCACGCCCACACCGTCTGACGAAAAGTTTTTCTTTTAATAACTTTTCATCGTTAAGGTGTTGGGATGGTACAGACCAAGTTTGATGTCCATCGGATGAAATCTCTAGGAGGAGTTCGTTAAAGTATAGCACCTTGACTTTTAGGCCTACTTCCTGTTGCCACTAGGGGGCGCTATGACTTTAAGTAAATATCGGCCTTTATTTGTCCTCAGGGCTGGACTCTTATGAATCCTGAAAAGTTTCGAGGTAATCGGACAACGTACACTCGAGTTACACCCACTTCCTGTTTCGGCGGTGAATCGCACAAAATGGCCGCCCTGCCACGACCACGCCCTATGACGAAAAGTTTTTCTTTTAACAACTTTTCATCTTTAACATCTTAAGATGGCACAGACCGAGTTTGAAGTTGATCGGATGAAATCTCTAGGAGGAGTTCGTTAAAGTACGACATGTGGAAATGGCCAAAATCGCACTAATTTCGAACTTTGAAATCAAAATGGCGGACTTCCTGTTGGGTTTAGGGTATGGCTTTAATGAAGTTTTTTGTACATCTTGACATGTTACATATGTGTACCAAGTTTCGTGAGTCTACGTTAAACGCACTGCAGGGGCTCAATTTTCTTAACTTTCTAGGGGGCGCTAGCGAGCCATTTTTGTTCGCCTATTCCCGAAACCCTTAAAATACGTAAATTTTCCCCAGACTTGATGCGACCGCCAAATTTGGTGAGTTTTTGAATATGTTAAGCCCCTCAAAAAGCCAATTCATTTGACGGGAAAAAGAATAGAAAGAAAGAATAGAAAGAAAGAATAATTCCTTCAGTTTCAATAGGGCCTTCGCCGCTGTCGGCGCTCGGGCCCTAAATATAGCTGTGAAGTAGTCTTTAATGTGGGGTTGTGAGTCCTATTTTTTTTTAAAGGGGACACCAGATTTTTTATCAAAGCCCTTAGCCTTCCCAGGAAATATGCTGTAACGCACTTTCTAGAAACTTTGCTCCTATCACCTATCCTTACCAATTAGGGCAGCATCCTGGTCAACAGTAGACCTGCTCTTGAGCCTAAAATACTGGATGCATCATGAAAGATCGCCCATCCAGTCTACCAGTCATAACTGTGAACTCACCCTCAGAGACAGAGTGAGGTGCTCAGATATCTGGTCCGATCTCATAGTATATTCACTACGCGTTTGCACTGAAAGTTGATGTGGTGCCTCCTGGGCCCTTTCCTGTTGAGGGAAGATACCCAGAAAACCCTGGAACGATTACATAGATTACCCCCCAGGAGAAGCTGAGGGATGTGGCTAGAGTAAAGGATATCTGGGCTATCTTGTTTAGCTTGCTGCCACTGTGCTAAGATTGGTAAAATGAATGATTTCTTGCAATTGTATTAGTATTTTCTTCCGTTACCTTACACATAGTCTATATGTGACGTTCCACTTCTGGGATTGCTCCGGTGTCGCCAGAAATTCGGCCTGATGTTCCTCATTTCGACCAGATGTCCGTTACCTTCCACTTCCTTTGTGTTGGTGTTCTAACCTCCGGTGGATTTGTGAGGACTATGGTTAACTGCTCCTCAGATCTCTGCAGGGTAAATCCAGACAGCTAGCTAGACTATCTGTCCATTCTGAGTTTTCTATCGCAAGACTAAAACAACTTTTGAACACGTTCCTCCAAAACAAGTTCCTTCCCGAGGCTATTTTGCAGCGGCACCAGGGCTCCCTCCGGCGCTTAGCACCGCCCAAGACAATTGTGATTGGTTTAAAGAAATTCCAATAAACGAGAGCACGTTTTTCTCCCATCCCGGAATGCTGTGTGGACTAGCCAGACCCTCCTCTGCAGTGCTGTAGAGGAAGGTCTGGCAATGCGAGACTATTTTACACAAGACGTACAGCAAGCCTGTAATAACCACAAGTGGAGGTTTCACTTTTTTTAGTCCAACATGAGGTAGTTTGAATAATTCTTTTAGTATGCGTTAATATTGTATAAAAAAAATCAAAAATCAAAACAATCTGTAATGCCGTTTAAGACATTCTTCACTACTGAGCTTTGTATTTGACTGCTTTTGCTTTCGTATCCATGATCACAGTGAAGAACATCATTATCACAGTGTTATTTCTATAGACATCTTCTTCCGCCGTCATTAGGGGAGAGCTGGGAGTGTGTCCGGCGTTGCTGGCCGACTGTTGCCAGGTCTACACTCACTGTTTTTCTGTTTGGAGAGTTGGACCACGCTCTTATCCTCTACTCGGAGTCTGCTGACTCTCGTTCTCACTCTCTCTTCTCTTTACGTCTCCATCCATCTGGTTCTGCTCTCAGTCCCTCCTTCTGTCCATTAGAGACGTAGCAGATCACAAGACGAGGTATCTGGTCATTTAGCTGAACCTTTAGATTCTATTTATTTCCCCAATCAACCAAATCAAGTAGGCTGACACCTCAATATCTTTCTCTCGTTCTTCCCTCGCATCTTCCGGCCTGACATGTTTAGTTTTTGTTCTCCCATTTAGTTTCTAACGTGATTAGTTTAAATTGAGATACGATCAGCAGATCACTTCAAACACGCACACTTCTTACAAGATCTCAATGGCCTACACACACACACACACACACACACACACACACACACACACACACACACACAGTGGTCTCTTGCTTGAAATGGGCTTCTGGTTTGCATTGAGGACAAATCTGTGTTTTATAACAGTTTGTCCTTCCTAAACCGGGGCAGATAGATTTGCTTTGATGGGCTCTACTTTTGTGTGTGTGTGTGTGTGTGTGTGTGTGTGTGTGTGTGTGTGTGTGTGTGTGTGTGTGTGTGTGTGTGTGTGTGTGTGTGTGTGTGTGTGTGTGTGTGTGTGTGTGTGTGTGCACGCACGCGAGTATGGTTAATCTACTCAGGCGTCGCCACTAATGAGAAGGGGAGGTGTTGGAGACAGAGAGGGCGTCACAGGATCATTAAATCAATACACACAAACACACACACACACACATACCACATGAATATCAAGCTACTACTTAGTCTTTGATTCATCATTTTATTAGTTTTACTCAATTGATCATGATACATTTTACTATAAATTGATCAAGAGCAATGATTCATTGACAACCATTGCAAGTTTACAGGTCACAGATCTCAGTTATGTCTTTTTAGCGTGCAATAAAAAAATGGAGGCATTCCGTGTACAATGATAGGAAACAGAAGAGAGCAATCAAATGCTCACGTTTGGGAAGCTGTAACCAGGAAACGTTTAGTATTTGTCCTTGATAAATGATTTAAGCAAATAATTAGTTACATTCCCTGTAAATCCTGTTGTTTCCTGTTTAGGGTGTTTCCCTCCTTCCACCCGCTGCTGTCACCAAAATCTCTAAAATCTTTAGTTCCCTTTTCTGTGGCAGAAAGAATCATCTTCTTTCTGTTAGATGCCACAGACAAACCCAGCAGATGTTCCTCCAGATTCTGACTAATATATCTATATAAATATAACATCAATTTGATGAATGCCAGTGCATTGTCAAGCGCTGCAGTGTGTCATGCCTGTTTTATTGATCACGCGTGTTAATCATTCATGCATAAACTAAAGCAGCTTTTGTGCTGTTTGAAGTGTTTCCGATAAAAACATTTTGCCAGTGAATTGAAAAAATTTGATCAAACTAGGGATGCACCCGTCCAACTTTTTGTCTTTCCCAATACAAGTGCTACCTTTTTCACAAATCTGCATAACTCTATGTAAACTGATATTAACTGATGGCAGAAATGCAGAACGTATGTAATGTAGCTGTGCTACACCAAGCTGCGGAAAAGGCTCTACACATGTTGAAGTTGTAGCAGCATTAAGCTCAATACAAATGCACTGTTAAATCTATATACAAAAAGTTGTGTTTTATAATGCTTAATTTTATGCCTATCAAGTGATCCCAGGCTTAATATCAAAATGGAGATTTAATAGTGTCTCTCTCTTACATATACACACACACACACACACACACACACACACATACGTCACTCTTACCTATCAGTTCTGCCCCCTCAGACATTATTGAAAAAAGCGAAAGGAAACTGATCCCTAATTAGTATTGTTTGTCATAGAAACCTTCAGAGCAAGTCTGTGGTTTGCATTTAAAACAAGAGGGAGAAGGAGGGACGGAGGGACGGGGGGGAAGTGGTTTGGTGATGAGGGGAGGGGCGGGAGGTAGCTTCATGTCCAGACTTGTCCTGTATCCACCAATTCTCCTCCAGACAGAAGAGAAAGAGACAGAGAAAACAAGAAACCTTTCTCTTTCACCCTGGAGCTTGTCTGTATTGCTCAAGGATGCTTCAGTTGGAAGGATGCTTCCCTGTTCAGTGGCTCGACTCAACAGAACATCAAGTCACATGAATCATAATATTGTGCTTTAATTTACTAGTTTGTTCACATGACAAAATCTCATTTTTGTTGTATCATGCATGATTCATGTAGACATTTCTTTGCAATGCTTTTACTTTTGACATCAAATTCACCTTTTCTAGGTGGTTGAGTTATCAGGGGGCTGGTGGTTTGACTCCTGCCTCCTCCAACCAACATGTCAAGTGTTCTTGAGCAAGACACTGAACCCCAAACTTCTTCCAATCAGCTGGTCAGCAGCTTGAAAACTGGATAAAATGTCAATTCATGACAGCTTCTGGCAGACAACCAAAACCTTGACGCATAAACAAATATGACATTGATTTGACCATCGACAGGCGCCTGTACCTGAATGTAACAGAACGTTACCTTGGGTGGTTACCTGGTTACCTCACCTGGTAGAGCCAGTATGGCCGCCCGCCCATATATAGAGGTTTACTCCTACTCGCAGTGGCCACAGGTTCGACTCTGACCTGTGGCCCTTTGCTGCATGTCATTCCCCCTCTCTCTCTCTCTCCCCTTTCAAGTCTAAGCTGTCCTATAGAAATAAAGGCCTAAAATGCCCCAAAAATAATGAACGATTTAAATTAACAAAATAAAATTTGAAGATTGTTTTGAAAATTTCACACAATGTAAGTTCACAACTCAACAGAATATATAACGTTACTGAAGACAAGTTACATAACATACCTTTTAGGGGGAAGAGTATTTTATCAATGCTGTGCACCCTGGTCATGCCGATGCGTTGGTGGTGCTCTGTTTGAATTTGGCCCGAGACATACAGGAGACTGTTTCTGTCTAATGGTGGCAAAAAGCCAAAAAAAGCCGTTGGGTGTGCTGGGCAGCTCACAGCTCCCATAAAACCAGGGAACAAGTGCAAGGGAACAAATCAGTTCAAAGCTCGTATTTTTCAGATAAAGACGCATACACCTTCCGCCTACCTGTCTGTGACTTAAAAGTAATTAGGCCACACACACACACGCACACGCACACGCACACGCACACGCACACGCACACGCACACACACACACACAGACCTTTCTGTTAGAGTGCATGGCAGCCGGAAAGCGCATTTGGTGGACTTGAAAGGCATCAAAAGGCGTCTGCGAGTGGGACACAGAGAGAGAAAAAGAGAGAGAGGGATGAGTGGAGCGCATCTAAGCTGTCCTATAGAAATAAAGGCCTAAAATGCCCCAAAAATAATGAACGATTTAAATTAACAAAATAAAATTTGAAGATTGTTTTGAAAATTTCACACAATGTAAGTTCACAACTCAACAGAATATATAACGTTACTGAAGACAAGTTACATAACATACCTTTTAGGGGGAAGAGTATTTTATCAATGCTGTGCACCCTGGTCATGCCGATGCGTTGGTGGTGCTCTGTTTGAATTTGGCCCGAGACATACAGGAGACTGTTTCTGTCTAATGGTGGCAAAAAGCCAAAAAAAGCCGTTGGGTGTGCTGGGCAGCTCACAGCTCCCATAAAACCAGGGAACAAGTGCAAGGGAACAAATCAGTTCAAAGCTCGTATTTTTCAGATAAAGACGCATACACCTTCCGCCTACCTGTCTGTGACTTAAAAGTAATTAGGCCACACACGCACACGCACACGCACACGCACACGCACACGCACACGCACACGCACACACACACACACAGACCTTTCTGTTAGAGTGCACGGCAGCCGGAAAGCGCATTTGGTGGACTTGAAAGGCATCAAAAGGCGTCTGCGAGTGGGACACAGAGAGAGAAAAAGAGAGAGAGGGATGAGTGGAGCGCAGTCTCTCTCTCTCTCTCTCTCTCTCTCTCTCTCCCCCTTTGGCTTGAAAAGGAGGGATGAAAGAGAGATGAAAGGAAGAGTGTCTTCCTTCTCCTCTTTCCTGGCACTGCATCCCTTTATGTTGTTCTACTCCTCCCCTGCAGCCCACCTGGGAACACAGACAACATCCAGATCGCACACACACACACACACACACACACACACACACACACACACACACACACACACACACACACACACACACACACACACACACACACACACACACACGCGCGGATAGCTAGAACTAAATTTGAGCTCTAACCGAACCTGGAGTCCTCGAATCGTCGGAGTAGAGAAATCATCAGATCCAGGGTCAGTCTGCGGTCGCTGGTCTCATTGAGCCATGTTATGTACTGACTCAGCCACTAAAGCTTTATGCTAACAGCAGTTATCCACCAGCATTAACCCATGTCCTCTGTTATCCAGCTGCATCTCATGCATATTAGTATCAGTTCTTAGCATAGTCTGCAGGCATTGGCATGAGTCAGTATTGCACCTTGCACATATTAGCATTTACCATTTGCCATTTACCATTAGCCTTCACCCATTAGTAATGTCCTTTGTGTATCAGCATTTGCTTTAGCTCCATCCATTAGGTGATGTTTACGTGTTGCAACAGCCTTGAGGTTTGCGTTTGACTCATTAGACAATCTGCCCCATTAAAAAGTACGTTTCCCAGAAAAGGAACTTTATTGGGGCCTTCCTCACTTCAGTTCTTATTTTAAAAAAAAAAATACTAATAATTGAAAAGGGTTACCGGTATTCGTGTTTGTTTGACTGTTTTAGAAGCTTCTTCTACCTGACACGAATCAATTTTAAAGGAAACCCCATATTGGTTATTGTTATATTTTGGCAATCAAACAATCCAATTATAATGCAATAAATCACCTACAGTTCATTCTGCCCAGAGGTGTTGTCAAACTTCAGGAAGTTCATTTTAATTAGATTCATGTCAGTTTCAAGTTTTACACCTACACTCTGATTTCTATAACATGTACAGTCAGATCCTACTTTTTAATGTGGATAGATAGAGAGGTAGATAAAGCTGCAGAAACACACCTATCCACTCCATCCTTCCCTTCCTCTCATGTGAGTTGTGTTGTCAGCAGCAGAGTGAGAGTGCACAGGCAGTGGCTGGGTCTCATTCTGTCAGCACACCGCTAATGTGCACTGACCACTTACTGCCGTAGTGCCCACTTTCGATGGTTAGTATTGTCCCAAAAGGAACACTTATGTTAAAACACTGGAAATGAAGAGCGGGATGAGCGTGACGAACGCAACACATGGCAGCTGATTGGACGAACGCGTCACGTGGGTCTGGCTGCTCCCGAATTTCAAAACTGAC
Source organism: Perca schrenkii (assembly GCA_025617405.1). Classification (NCBI taxonomy): domain Eukaryota; kingdom Metazoa; phylum Chordata; class Actinopteri; order Perciformes; family Percidae; genus Perca; species Perca schrenkii. The sequence goes on from CM046792.1 coordinate 33,404,235, forward strand.
CATAATGGCGGCTCGTTCAGAATACAATCTCGTATTTTACGAAAATAGTTCACCGAAATGTGAATCTGTCTGTTTAAAAGATTTTCGTCAGATTTTGAGAGGCGGCGAGCAGAGCCGACCGCTCCTCATTTGCATAGCAAAGTAGCCTGGATTCAACTGATTTAAAAACTTGCCAACGTCTCTTGTCCCTCCCATTCCGCTTTGTATTCAAAATGGCGCCAGTTTAGTGCGAGTAGTGTCCATCGTTCCACACTGAACTTTTTGACCGTTTTCAGGGGGTCATCCCGGTACTTTCAGTGCACTGACTTTTTGCGTTATCTACACTATATACTTAAAACTAAGTGTTTGAAGTGTGCAAGTAGGTGGTTTGAGCCAGTGACTCAGTGAGAGTCATTCAGTGCGTTTAGATGCATGCAAAATTGGAGTCCTTCAATAACCGGGGTATTCCTGCATGTATACACCTTAACCGGAGTACGATCGGTTTAAGTGTGGAGTGGTTTTTGAACCGGAAATAATCCGTCAGGGCCGTGAATCGTAGTCGTTGCTGTGATACCATACATCAAAACAGCGTTGCCAGAATCAGCGGGCCATCGGTAGCAAATAGCCTATGGTGCGTCTGTTTTACTCCCCACCGAGGCAGCAGCAGACACCGGCAGCTGGCTAAACAGATTGTCCATCTCCGGGGCTGTCAACGCTGTGTCTCGGCAAAAAAGTGGAGGGACCGAGGTGCCCCGCTGCGGCCGCTGGCTAAAGTTAATGTTAGTTAACTAACAAAGTTAGTTTGCTAATTCCACCCGACACTGGGTGACACTGGTTACAGATATAACGAGCCGAACAAGTTGTCAGTCATCTGGCGAGAGCAGTGTGCTTTCCTACGCTGTGACGAGAGTGTGTGAATGAAACATTAAGTTGTTACATTTTACTAATTTAGTGGCCCGTGGGTGTAATTTTGACAGAGGTCAACCGGAAGAAAAAAGCAATTTCTTTGCGTTGGCAGAGCGCCCACTACTGTACTGGAAGTAGAGTTACTCCTGTCATCTTCCCATTCTTCCCCGCTTATGTATACAGGGAGAACTGGCATAACCCGGTTATTCACATGCTGTGCATGGAGACGCACTGTTTGGATGCCGGAGCAGACTTGTACTAACATGGCTGAATTACGTAGTCTGTCTGTCAGATTACAGAAACACAGTGAACAGAGCTATCAGTTTACTGTCACATACTGCGGCTGCTATTCACATCCAGCTTCTGCACATATATATACGTATATATATATATATATATATATATACACACACACACACACACACACACACACACACACACACACACACACACACACAGCAGGCAGGTTTCCTCATCCTGAACAGGATCCTCCCGGGCCATGGCCAGAATTTCTGACCCATGGATCTCTGTTCTGGATGTGTGTTGATGTGTGTGACAGATAGAGGTCTCTCTATTCCCAGCTCAACTGCCATGAATACAAACACAGACAAAAAATGAACCCTTGTTTGTCCATCCACACACACACACACACACACACACACACACACACACACATACACACACACACAGACTTTCTGAGGCTAAGCGTCCTCACAGATGGAAAGTAAAATATGTGGCTCGTGAAACTAGGCTTGAATGTTGCATGTGTGTGGTGTGTTTGCTGGAAATTGAGTGTGTTTGAGTAAATGTTTAATGGTGTTTATAGTGTGTAGAAGTAGGTGTGGTCATTACAGAAGATACTGGCAAAACCCTGCGTGCTGCTGGAAGAGTCATGTGTGTGTGTGTGTGCGTGTGTGTGTGTGTGTGTGTGTTTGTTAGTTAAAACCTGCGATACACAGGACTTCCTCAATTAAACACTTCTGTTTCCTCTCTCGGTTTCCTCTCTTCAAACGAAGGTTGACGCTGCTCCCATATCTGACCAGTACACCCAGTAATACAGATCACTGGCTTAAGCTAAATCTCTCACTGGTATCATTTTTAACTCTACTCCATTTTTGACTTTAGCTGAGTCCAAAAATAGAACACGCTTCACCTCGAACATCACCCAAATGTACAAATAAGTTAATTATGTCAGTTAAAATTACAACTAAGTTGCAAGGAAGTCAAAGGTCAGATCATGAAAATGTAAGACTGTCATTAATATAAGTGCACACTGCCATGACTTAACATTTGATTACAGTTATGATTTGGCTCTGGGACTGATCTTTTTAAGCACGTGGATCAGGATTTACAGGAAGTCTGTCGCCTTACAATTTTTCATGGGGTTGGTTCTGGTAATTTTGTGGGAACAAAATGCTCCAAAATGTTTTTAGATTTAGTTGCATGTTGGGGTGCCGCAAGAGTTTGTATTTTTGCCTCATCAGGGGGGTTACATGGCATTTTAATTGGTGTGGTTTGTTCACTAAATTACAGCTGGTTTTTGAAGCACGTGTCCCCAAAAGTGTGTTCTCAAAATAAAACTGCTTGCTTTTGTGTGCTCCTCGGTTCCATCTGGGTGCCGAGTGTGAGCGCCACACATCCAAATGTTTTTCAACCACCATAAATCCAAGTCATCATCAACTGGGAGGTGATGATCCGACTGGTCATCCATATTAGTTTTACTGAAATTCAACAGTTTGTTAAGTGTTTGCCCACTAAACCCAACTCATCCCCCTCTGCATCTTCTCTTAATCCATGTCTTCATCAAGTGTGTTGAAGAAGCAAATATAATCAGCCAATTTTTGTACCAAACTCACCTGAGAGAGAAGTTATTGGACAAGACATGAGGCAGTAGCTAGGATTTTAAAGATTTCGACTCACCAAAAACTGCTGTAAATCGTTCTTATGTACACATTTGTACACATCTAACTATATTTTCAACAAACCTTCTCTTCCTATACTGTATGATAATCTACTGTCTTAAACCTTGTGTTCCTGTCGACCATGCAACTTCTTTTTTGGATAAAAAATTAACAATTTTTTTCAACGCTGTGGTCGTCTTTTTCAAAACTTTTGATGTTTTTTCCAAGTTTTTTTGTCACTTTTTCCGATGTTTTTGTCAATTTTTTCTGAGCTTTATTTGACGTTTCTTGTTTTTTATTGCTATAAAATTGAATTAGCTAATTTATTTTACTTGTGAAGAGCGTTGCATGGAACCATTCACATTATTTTTTTTGACAATTTGGTTGAAAGAAACCCAAATTTCTGATATAGAAACTTTCTTCTAAATTTGTGGGTTGTTAATTTGTAGGAATTTCTCCCATCTAGCGTTGAGATCGTATATCGCAATCAACTGTCTCGCACCGCGCAGCTCAAAGTACGTATTCCAGCTACGGTAGCCTTCACGCTTCAAAAAGCCGGTCTCTTGCTCTTTTCAATCTCCTTTTTCTTTTTCTGGGTGAAGAAGTAGAAGACTCCTTTTCCTGAAATTTGGATTTTGAATACGTGTGGTCCTCCATGTTTCCTTCTTCAGACTTACCGGGGCCGGGAAGCTACGATACCCATTAGCAGCATTAGCAGCACCTGAGAGTTTATCATGTAACAGCGAAAACGCGAAAGGTGGAGCAGTATGTCCTGTATGTCCCTTACCGGCTAACCTATTTCAAGATGGAGCATGAATATGGAGCGTTTATCCCAGTTCATGCGAATGCAAATGTAAAATGTCAATTCAATTTCACTTCAATTCAATTTTATTTATAGTATCAAATCATAACAAGAGTTATCTCGAAAAGCCAATAGGAATACTTGGAATTGATGGTGGAAGTAAATATTCATGAAAAAGGACAAGTTTGGGAACGGGCAACATAGATTTTGATAATGAACAACTACAAACGTTACACACTGGACCTTTTAAAGCCTTTTCATCAACAAACACTAAATCCCTTTATTTTAAGTTTTTTGTCTAAAAAGATATTTAGTCAGTGCCTGTGTGTGTTAATTGTGTGTTATTGTAGAATGAAAACCCCCTCAGGTTGTTTAAAACCCCCAAATCCACAGAAGCAATTCTGAGGGCATGACTTTAGTGTCCTCAAGCCAACAACAGAAGGAAGAGGGACTCCCCCATGGAAGATCATCCCACCATCACTCCGACCTCCTGACTGGTTTGGATCTCTGGGCTTGTAGCTTGTACACAGCATTTTTAGGTAGCAACATTTGCTCTTGTACTGTAACTTCAAAGCTGGTGCGTGCCAACAAAATCCCCACCGCATGGCTATCACGTCATCTCCGGAGCTATTTGTTGGCCCCGGCTGTGTTGACGGAGCGCTGATGAGATGCTTGGCTGTTTAATGTGTGTGTAATGTTCCGCTAATGTCTCAGATACAGCATTATCTGATCGGCTATTCTTGGCCGGAGACTAATGCCCGTGGTGATTACAGATGGAGATGAGGACAACGTTCCAAATATTGTTGGGTACCAGGGTGGAGCAAACGCTTCTGAACTTGTGGCACCCTGAAACGGAAAGTTCAGGGGTTTTAAGCCTAACAACAGCCGTTAAGTCCTGTCAGTGACCTTGTGTTGGGATAGCTCACTCATGGCAACAAATGTGAGAATGTCATCAGGAATCTTAATGCACCAATTGCATTATGGCAAACTGATACTGAGGTATTATCCAGATGATTGTCATATTATAAAGAGTAACGTTTTTATTTGTTGTGCTCCATCAGTTTCACAAGCAGTAAGTCCTGGGAGGGGGGGGAAGGGGGGGGGGGGGGATGGTCACAGAAAAGAAACCTGCTTCAGGCACTTTTACAGACACATAGACTGGCAGCATCACGTCATTTGACGCACTGTTGGTGATCTGTTGATGCCCATAGCACACACCAAACATATTATACAGACTGAAGAAGTAGTCAAGGTACAGTGGCTAGGATGTGCCGATCTGGGGAGCGACGCCACGAGTTGACACGCCAAAATATATGGCTTATGTAGTAGAGCTTCTCAAATGGGGTACATGTACCCCTAGGGGGGACTTTGGACTACTGCAGGGGTTCATTTCAAAAACATCAGTCACGCATAATTCCCTGAAATAAGTACACCATAACAATACACAGATTTAATTATGGATTCTAAACATTTGAAGTAGCATTTAAGTGTTTTTAGGTGACAAGGTTGTATGTATAATATATCAGACACTGATGGTGGCGCGCTGTTATGTACCTCTTTATATAGCCTTTATTTATACCAAAAATGCTTTGCGCTGGACAGGGGGTACTTGGCTGAAAAAATATTTCAGCAAGGGGGTACATTATAGAAAAAGTTTGAGAACCACAGCAGTAGAGAACATGGGGGTTCAGACACTGCTACCGTGTTGATTCCTGTATGTTTTTTTGAACTGTTGTTTTTGTCATGAGTACTTTCACATAATATTACAAATATTACGCGGCAAAAAAGCAACATAATTTTTTTCACTTCAATTTTATTTACAGTGTCAAATCACAACATATGTTATCTCAGGAGACTTTACAGTTAGAGTAGGTCTAGACCACACTATAATTTACAGAGACTCAAGAATTGAGCAAGCATTTGGTGCGACAGCAGCGTAAAAAAACTTCCTTTTTACAGACCGAAACCTTGGACAGAACCTTGGTGAGCCAATACTCTAAACTCAAGGCTCACTTACAACATGTTTTCTAGAGTTTTTAACTATATATAACCACTTGTACGACTAAAATTCCATACTCAGATCACTACATGACACCCAAGCAAGTTCCATTCGCAGAAATAGGATGGTGGGATATGGTCAAGTGAACCTTGAGTTTAGAATATTTTATTAGATATTTGCGGCCAACGTCAGGAATGAACCTCCATGCTAGAAGGTCTCCCTGGACCACCTGTGATGGACTTTCTACACCGTAAAGGGCTTTTCACACCGGGAGCGACACTTCGCCTGCGTAGTCGCTTGTAGTCGCTTGGATCGTGCTCACTGCGCTCCTCGTGTGAATAGACAGGCGGACAACGATCCGCGGGTAAACGCCTGGCGATCAATGTGTGGTAACCATGGGGATTCTGTGCACTACTGAATCCCTGCTGGGCTGCCGGTACAACTGAATGACATTAGCTGACTGGTATCCCATAACCCTAGTCACAGGTCGATTTATAACAGGTTATACAGGTTCACTGGATTGCGCCCACTTGTCATGTCGCCTGTCAGATTGCCGCCGCCCCCTCTACCTGCCCGCTCACCTCTCATTGAAAATCAATTACAAGCGCGACAGTCGCTCGCCGTGTGAAAAGGCCTTAACTCTCAAAAGACTATCATTGAATGCATGATATTGATCAGCGTCTGGCCGTAGGAACATTTTGATTAAAAGGCGTGTTTTTGTAAAGTCACTTTGTCCTTTACACGTGTCTAGGTACAGCACATTTAATGGAGAAACATTTTACTTTTTTTGCGGCTTTGAAGGATTGATGGAGGAAGTCATTGCAGCATTGAGAAGCTTGAGTTATCGAGTTAACCTCAAGCACAAGGAGACAACATGTGAACTGGAATAACGCCAGCTACTATGGGGAAAATATATCAAGTGTTTATTAAGTCAGTATGACGCAACAGGGAGTTTCACCAAAGCAATCTAATTAATCTAAGGCGTGTTGATAAGTTCTGTAAATTATGGCTAAGAGAGACAGAGGGAGGGTAGAGGGAGGGAAAGTGATTTAGGAAAAGGGGGGTGGGGTGGGGGGTGTATAGAGAGACAAAGAAGGGAGAGGCAGGAACTATTCTGGCTACGATAACCATCAACAAACCAGACAGTCTTTCAGAGGTGGAAACCCAGATGTGTGTGTGCGCGTGTGTGTGTGTGTGTGCGTTTCCCCTCAGGTCATGTAACATGTGGTAAGGAGGCTGTGTTTTTGCGGTAGTGTCCATTCAGGCTCTGGCTCCTGAGGGAACCTTCCAGCAGGAATGAACGCTCTTCCTCTGGGAGGCCCGTGTAGGAAGTGCAGCTTCCAGCGTGGAGGAACCGGCCTTCACACCCCCTGCTGCTTTTCACATTAAGGCCACGGCAGCTATGTTATGGGATATAACCGTTAATCTAATGTAGTTTATGGTATGCTACCGCTTTTGTTCATCCATTTCATTGGTCAATTCAGTTAAACAAGGTTTGGACCCCATAACTTTAAGCAAAAAAAAAAAGTGCAGTTGATGTTTTAATATCCTGTGAAAAACGTGAGATGTTTGACTGTCAGAATAACATAGTGGCACTCTTGACTCTTGATTTTTCCTAAAAAAAAGAGTGTATTGCACCCGAAAACTTTAACATGACGACACCCTGCAATTTGTAGATATTTATGGATACGTTCAGTGTATCTCATTCTAGCACATTCATATTACTTTTTAATCATCTTTCATAACAGTTTCATCTATTGAGTTTTTTTTTTTTTGGCCGAATGTCTAAGAAATGATTTCAAAAGGAAACTCTACATTAACACAGGAAAGCTGGTCAACGGCAACAACAGAAATGCTTAGAAACTAAAATGTCATATTACAAAGGCTCTGCTCTCATCATACAGATGCCGTTTTGGGGGGGCGATCAGGAGCAGTTTTGCTCTGTAATAAAAGCCCCCCTTTGTTGCCACATTCCCCTTGAATCCCTTCACTCTTCACCCCTTCCCCCATTTTTGTTTAACAAGGGACCTTTAATTTGGCGAGAAGGAAGCAATGAATTGTAGAGTATACTTTTCCACGGGCAGCCTGGGAAGTGTAGGTCAGTCTCTCTCTCTCTCTCTCTCTCTCTCTCTCTCTCTATCTCTCTCTCTCTCTCTCTCTCTCTCTCCCTGCTTGTCCCATGCAAAACCCAATAGGTAACACATGTGGGACTAAAACTGCTACTGGACTCCTTGTCATCACTCACCCTCTCTGTTCCTTTCCTCCAATCATTCTCTCTCTCTCTCTCTCTCTCTCTCTCTCTCTCTCTCTTTCTTTCACTTCCATGCTCACTCACTTTCATACTGCAGGAATCAGCGACAGGATGCAGAAATAATCTATCTACTCTTCATTTTGATCAAGGGCAAAAAAAATAAGATTTTGCAAATATAGAAACGAGAGTCCTTATTTTCTTGCACTCATGGGAAGCAGTAAACTAGTTTGTTCTCGTAGTAATTAATCCTTTGGACTATGCCTTTGGCAGTGAATTATAGCTGAACTAATTTACATATTTGTGTTATATTAACATTGAATCATAATTTTCTGTTTGTTCTGCTGCCTCCCAGGCTGTCTCTTGACTTCTCTCTGTGCACCCTCCTGATATGTTAGCCAAATCTCCTGGGTGATGTACAGACTGGACTGGATGTCTACACAGGAGGTGTCTCACCCGGAAATGGGGAGCGGAATGAGCGAGAGTCTCAAAATCTGACGAAAATCTTTTAAACTGACCTTTGTTGATCTGAAATGAAGACAGATTCAGCAACTGCACGGCCTATTTCTCCCTTAAAATGTTTTCAGAAACACGTTCCAGTGAAACTATTTTAGTCCAATATGAGATCGTATTCTGAACGGCCGCCACGACAGTCTGGCTTTGAATTTCCGGAGAAAACAAACCCATGTGACGCGTTTGTCCAATCAGCTGCCGGTTTTCATTTTACAACAACAATACAGAGTAGCGCCGCCTGCTGTTATGGAGACGTATTACGTCTCATCTCTTTGGTGTGTTCTGTGGCACTTTTTGGTCCAACTCAGGGAGACTGATCAGTCCAACTGGCTTTTCTGCCGACGGTTGGCCGTCTGGTTGGTGTGTAACTGCCTTTAGTCTGTGTCTGCACAGCATGTGTTCAGGCACAGTATTGATTTTAGGTCACCCGTGTATAGGCAGTACTCTGAGTCCAAAACTCCAGCCCTGAAACTCTTTTAAAGCATCTTGTTTACAGCGTTGATTGGAAAACTATGAGAAACAGTGGTAACTCTCTGTTTTACTGTACATTGTACTTTGCTTAAATTCTTGATGAAACTTTTTTCCCTTTTCTCTGCGGAAAAATTGCATTCAGCTGTCATGTGTGGATCTTGGGGTAGCTTCTGTGTGTGTGCACGTGTGTGTGTGCGTGTGTGTGAGAAAGAGAGAGTTTATCAAAGGAGACGTGTCAATTAGCTGGGGGGTACAGAAGGCAGAGCCTGAGGTTAGAGGTCAGGGCGGGGGATTCGTCAGCTGTCACTAACTATAAAAACGTACTCTGTGTGTGTGTGTGTGTGTGTGTGTGTGTGTGTGTGTGTGTGTGTGTGTGTGTGTGCGATGCCGAGCGCCTCGTTGCGGGTCAATAGCTACTGAGCTGAGACTGAGAACACATGCTTATACACACACACACTCCCAGTCCCAGCTCACTGTGTGTGGTGACTCCTCCTGCTGAAAGACAGACAGCACAAAATTAAAGAAGGTCATCATTACTTTTTAAAAACCCATGTTGTATTTTTTCTTATTGAGTAACATTTTAACTATTGAATTGAGCTATTGTAAAGACTGTCACAGTCACAATACTGGAAAATGAACCTGCCAAATGGAGGCTTTCCAGTTAAAAATGCAGAATGCACTGATTGATTGATTTTTTTATTTGTTCAATACCTAAAACTTTAACCCACTTCCCCTCACCCTTTCATCTTTAATCTTAAATACAAGTAGTTCTAAAATTCTATGTTCCTCATTTAATTTCTCTAATCCTTATTTTAAGTCAAATTTAACAACACAAATAATTCAAGGTCACTCTAATTTAATAATTCTGTAATCATGGAGAAAGAAGAGTAAGCCTACACCAAATTACATCCAAGTGCAGTATGCCAGTTGTTTTTACTTGATTCAGTCAGTTCATTACCAGCAACTCAGCAAGTTTTTCAGAAAATATTTAGAGTTATTCTTTAAAGGGGAGTAAGTGAGTGAAGGCCAAGTTCAGTCATCTGAGAATCAGCAACAAAAACACACTTTCTTCTGGATTTGAAAAAGATCTTAACTTTGTGCTGTGTATTAAAATATTACTACCCAGAAAAACAAAAGAACAAAAAAATATGTTAAAAGCATCCACTAGCGTACATCATCGGCCAATAAAATGTGTCCCGACTCCCTCAACTAACAATAAAAACCCAGCTGGTTTCAACTCAGGCTTGTCTGCTGATGTGATTGTTTCATAGAAGCGACTCAATCAAAAACAGCTTTTTAAAATGGATACATTTTAGAGACTGCTGCAACTTTAAGTCCTGCTTCACATTTGACCCTATACCATACTTACTGTGCTGTAGTTATTCACACACAGTTTTCGTGCACAATGAGAGAATATAATTGTCAGTTCCAGTGCACTCACCAAATTAAGCAGTTTAGATAAAGTTGACGTCTGCTTCTGTTTTTTGCTGTCCGACTTTGTTATACTGATGTTGATTTCAGCCATTACTGTGGTGTGTTAAGTGTTAGTCAATAGAAATTATGGCCAAAACTACAATCTAATAAACCCCAATTATCCTTTCAGTAAAGCTTACTTTAAACCTGTATTATGTAAACAAAGGAAAAGCTAAATGTCAAACTGAATGATGACTCTGATGTAATGATTTCAGTTTTCCAAAGTTCACATTGAGACTTTTCTAGAGGTCTGGAAAGTACCTGTTCCTCTGAGAGCTTAAGGCTTTTCTCTAGCAGAGCGAGAAGTGATCAGTGTCAGTAGAAAGAGTCAGGTTCAGGTCTCTCCGTGTTGGCAACTGCTCAAAACAAAGTACAGGCTTTAGACCGCAGACAGAAGCATTATAGGGTATATAATAATAATGCCTCCTTCACTCTCCGTCCTCTCTCTCTTTCCTTCTCACGCCCTCCATCCCTCCTTCCAGCTCTTCCTCTTTTCTGCCTGCAATTTGTGTGTGCGCCCAGTAATAAGAGGTGTGTGTGTGTGTGTGTGTGTGTGTGTGTGTGTGTGTGTGTGTGTGTGTGTGTGTGTGTGTGTGTGTGTGTGTGTAATCACAGAGGACATGATTAGTTTCCTTCATTAGGCTAAAGGCTGGGCTTTTCTCCATGGCAAATATTGGGCCATGGAAATGAGAGACATTTACACACACACACACACACACACTCACTCTCTCTTTGAAAAGACACACCTCTAACACTCGTCTAATATGCACTCACAGTCCTGGACAGGACGTTCCACTTTTATTCAACAAATGGTCAAACGCACACTCAAACAAACACACACACACCTTGAAATGCACACATAAACCCATGCAGTTATATCCACACACACATTCTGACCACATTCTGACACTCTCCTTCACATGCAAAGTAAACATACACACTCTCAAAATCAAAACTCTCCAAACACACACACACACACACACTTTCTGGCTTAATCCACATTTCCCAGCTCCACCACACACACTCAAACACATCCCCATGGAAAGCACACAAACATACACACACACGTGCCAAAGCAAATGAGTGCAGGTTGTGGCTCGACGGTGTGTTCCCTTGGCTTTAATTAATTCCAGCGATTAATGAGACGTAATCAGTTGGGTGGGTGTGGGTGTGTAAGAGAAAGAGCTGATGATTTAGTCCACAAACACACCAAACACCTTCACTGCTTCACCAGCCAAATAGGAGGACAGGTTACCTGCTCTTACTGCTACTTTTGCCACTACTACTGTGTACTACTAGGGCGTTCATGCAAAAATGTTGTTATTTCTCCAAAGTATTTTCTGGATTTTCAATTTATACACCCAAGATTTTCAACCGCAGAGTAACGTCAGATAATCTGCCTCCTGTTTACACCGGCACACGCATGGCCAGTGTATGAGAATGGTCATGTGATATGCATTGTCAGACGTGTTAATATGTACGGAGATGAGTTGTAGCTGTAGCCTAAGAGGGGGCAGCCCTAGTTCCTACTATAGGGTGACCAGATGAGAATGGGTACAATTCGGGACGAGACTGGGGGGGATTGATTGGAATTATTCATTATTTTCTGTCGTGTCTGCTCTTTAACATCAGCAACAGCCAATCCAATCACTCCTTCTCGTGGCTGCCTGCACTTAACATGAATTATTTTTATTCAGAAACTCAACTGTGTTGACCGAAAATACAAATAAAAAAATCATTAAAATCATGAACTGAAGTGATGACGGGAGCTGCATGCTGCAGGACGACTCAGTTAAAAATCACCATGACCAGTTTTTAATGTTCAATCGGACTACAACTACTCGAGAGTCGGCTCTTGAGACTTTGCTCTAATTTTCGGGACAATTAGGCCAGGATTCGGGATTCGGGACAACTGCTTGGATTTCGGGACTGTCCCGAATCTTTCGGGACGTCTGGTCACCCTAGTTCCTACACTATAACTAGTAGCAGTAGTTGTAATAGTTGCATTCACATGAGTAGTAGAAGTGTAAGCAGAAACTATTATTACTACCACTACTACTTAAAGTAAGCTGTGCAATCGAATTTTGAGCGTGATTTCGGCTCCGAACGATCACAAAACAATCTAACCGAGAACAACTATTATTTTGCACACTACTTTTGCAAATAAACTCTTATTTTGTCTTATATCGTGAAAGGGAATTCAAATAGTTCAAGCAGGAAAAGTAATAATTTCCCGGTTCAAGATGTTTTCACTGTTGAGTGGTTTAACTGTTTCACTGTTTTTTAAGTTCAATAAATGCAACATCTTTCCAAAAGTCAATGAGCAATCGTATTAAATAATTGTGATTTTTCAGTATTGACCAAATTAATTGTGATAGTGATTTCTTTTCCATAATCGAGCAGCCCTGAGTGCAAATCCTACTACTGCTATCACGCCTGTGAGTTCTATGTCTAGTGTTCACCACCCATACTACTTGCAGTTGACCATTATGTACCACATCCAACAGCCATTATGTCTAAAAACACATGTTGTACACATGCACGTGTCAGTGGACGTTCAAGAGATACATACTAGAAACCGAACATGCTTTTTTTAACATGATGCTCGTTGGTCAGACCAGGAATGTGCAAATACAAGCCTCGGTTCCCTCACTTACATACTGTATGCACAACACACACACACACACAC
>CM046792.1:33419715-33422215 GCA_025617405.1 Perca schrenkii
TTTGGGGCAGACATTCATGTTTCCCTTAATTTGTCCAGTGCTTTATGACTTAATTAATGACCACTTACCTGCAAAACTAATGACCTTACCATCAGCTTACCTCAAACGGGTTTCATGCATCATATCGCCGTTCAGAACAGAAGAAGCATGAAACACGTTTCAGCTGCACTGTTTTTTCTTTTTGTGCAAATATTAGCATGCAGCTCACTAAACTAAAGTGTTAACATGTTACACATTATACATGCTGAACATCAGTATGTTAGCATTGTCATTGTGAGCGTCTTAGCATGATTACATTAACATTTGGCTCAAAGATGAGATAAGATAAACTGTATTGATCCCACGCTGGGGAAATTTACACTTTACAGCAGCTTAAGAGTTTACAAAAGCAAATGGGGGGGAAGCATCACTGTGCCTAAGCACAGTCTCACAGAGCTGCTAGCATGGCGGTAGAAAAAAATATGACCTTGTTTTACAAAACATTTCCATGAATCATGGATATGTTGATGACATAAATGAGGAAATATTAGAGGATTTGAGGAGATGTGATGTTGAACTGCACGTGCCGATGCCTCTTAACCCAAATGCCCCAGCAGCAGCAGCACGGGAGAGGAGAGACAGAAGAGTGAGGTCATCTCGGTCTAATGTTAGACCACATTGCAAAAATATCACCATGCATTCATAACCTCGTGATTCAGTGAAAGTGAGCCCAAAACATCGGAAAGTATGTTTTTGTGACATTTCTTTATTTACATTTTGTCAAAAAGAAAAAACCAATAGCAAACGTCGGTCTCCTCGGCTGTGAACCGCTCCTGGCGTGCGCCCATGGATGTATTAAGAAATTAAGAAAAGCGCCTAGCAAATCCGCCATGGAACAAGCGCACCTGCTTTTAAAGGGAATGTGAGATAACGCTCTGATTGGTTTATTGCACGTTACGCCCAAACCACACCTATGAGTAATGTAGTTACTTCAGACCAACCCATTTTAGATTGCCGTCGGGCACAAGAGTCATTTATCCCGCCGGTATAATAGCAACAGAGCCCGAGATCCGCCCAAAAAGCTACTTGCGTTTGATACTTGCGTTACAGATCGTTAAAATAGGACCCTTAGTCTTGTTTTATTATGAAGTGCTAAGTTTTATAATAACTTTATAATAATGGGTGCTGCAGCCCCCCCACTTCCCAAACCCATGCTACTGTACAGTCTCCGTCTTCGAGATGGAGGTGTTTGTTCCATTGAGACACAGTGTTTCTCCAAAGGGCCTTCGTGATTGAGCCATACCTAGTTCTTTGGGGATTTATTATGCAACTGCGAACCCTCTATACCAAACACACAACAACACAGTAGTTACCAACCTTTCTGTTGGTCTCTACCATATGTGGATGAATGGCCCTTCAGGCTTGAAAACACAACAGAACCAATCATAAGAAAGATGTTCATGAAACACATTTCACAGATTCCATGTTGGTTCATGCTGCTCTGGAAGTGGCTCAGACAAATTTTTGGAATCACTGAGGTTAAGATAGCTGAGGTATAATTATACGTGTGGTTCTTTGTCAAATCACCAAACTGAGCATTCCTGCACAGTATTTTTTTTATGGGTCAACCACACACACACATTTATGTTCCTTGAAATACTTTGTCACTTTTGGTGCAGGCTGTTTTTGTTGTTGGCTTCCAGCAAGGGTGCACACTTCAAAGCGCACGTGCTGTAGATGTCAGCGTATATTAAGACAGACAGAGAGAGATATAATGGGTAGACTGCGCGACAAAGCATTCAAATGTACGCTCTAGTTTATACACAAACATCAGAACATCCCTACACACAAACATGTTATTTTATATTATATCATATTTCCACATTTTTGGATGCAATTTTCAAAGCATGCAAGTATCCGGGTGGAATGCAGACACACACGCTCACTCACACTGACACACTGGTAGATATCCCCTTGAGTACCCTGTCACTATTGGATGTACACATCAAAGCCTACAATGCCTGTTATGTGTGTGGCGACAGACGGCAATTAACTGGGAACATCCCAGTGGGACCAGTACGGACTGACTCCATCAATCAAAGCCAATCTGCTGCAACCACCGGAATGTCTGCAGGGAGCTGGCAAGCTAACACTTCGTCAACACAGGCGTGTACGTGAGGGTGCGTTTGTGTTTGACATTCATAATAAAATCTTTGTTTGGTAATTTAACATGCATAATCATGTAGTGGCAATATAATTGTTGAGCATTTATGATATGGTGTTGTTGGTGGGTGATCAGAAACCATTTTAAATATAAGAAACTGTTAGACCAGGGCAGTGATCCCAACCAGGGTTAGGGGGTACTTCTGCTGTTGCCAGGGGGAAGAGAGAAATTATGATTTGATTTAAAAGAAAACATCATCTGTAACACCTGAACACATGTTGCAGTTAAGTAAGAGTGCTTAAAATCTAGTAAGCAAGCACAGAAGTTAAACAGGTAGTTAGCTAAAAATAAATAGCT